>JAIPRL010007922.1:0-21842 GCA_025469235.1 Pemphigus obesinymphae | reverse complement strand
TAATATATTGAAATATATAACTATGCATTTTTAAAAACTTTATTATTTTCAATTTAGAATAGGCTAAATGGTTTGGCAATGCTAAGCATCCATCGAGAAATTCATGTGGATATTGAAGAAGTATTAAGTGAAATGGCCAGAAAACCCCGTAAATTAAACATTATTTTGTAATGTAAATAAATTAATAAATAAAGAATTTATAAAAATATAATGAATTTTTTCTAATATCACCCCCCAGAAGGAAATCGTAAATACGCTACTGATTTAATATCTACAACAAATTATAATTTTAAAAACATATTTAGTTTTTTGCTGGTAAAATTTTCATATTTTATAAAACAATTTTTTGAATAAAATAATAGGTATAATATAAGACTATACATTTTTTATAGAAAGGAATTGAAAGCGGAAATTGTATGTTTCTCTACATCAAATAGTATACATAACATATCAATTTAGACGATTTATATTTCCAAATTATCAATCGGTCTAGTGATGCAATAAGGATTCGAATATATTCTAATTTAGACTTATGTCTCCTATATTTTTTATTTTACTTCCCTAAATTCCCATACATTTCCTTAAAATTAAATTAAAACAGTTCAAAATATAGTATATATGAGTAAAAAAAATATATATACAATGTTACTATAATATATTTCATTTAAAAGCAATGATAATTTATTTATTTTAATAAAATGATTCTGATCTGAGGTCGGTGTTATAAATACTCCCTAATATTACAGAATAGAGTGGTTCTTATTTTTGAACATCCAAATTATTTATGCAGGACTCCACTATTTTTTTTGATGTCAATATTCAAATTATTTGCGTTGAATTTGGTGATGACTCGACTCCCTTTCCGTACCATTAAATAGTTGAAAAATAGCCAAAAAGGATAATTTATTTTAGATGTATATGTTTATATTGTCCTTTAAAAAACGTTACAATAAAATTTCTTATAAACTCATTTTTTTCTATAAAAATATTAAAATATAAGCTATATCATTTATTTTACAAAAAAGTTTTATGGTTATTTAAATATATTGTGACTTGAACAGTTATCATTTGGATATCGTTTATATTTTATTTTAGTTATTTAACTATAATTTTTCTTTTATATTTGTTCAAATAATATAAAACAATGAAAAGAATAAACGAATATTTTTTGACGGATAAAAGTAAGAAGCAGAACATTAATCAAAGTGTGAATCAAAATCAAAATCACACATCTGCCATAGTAATACCAAATGCCGAGACAAATAATGCGCAATATAAAAAATGTGTACTTACATAATAATGATTTTTATAATTTATATTTCTATAGTTACTTCAAATGTTGTTATTTCCCGAGTTAATGATGTCGGTGTACCGATCCGGTGTTCGAAACACGAAGTTGGTGTCCCCTTGTGTCGGACACGACGTTGTTAGGTACCTACTACTTCATAAATCTGAAGCAATTATTTTCACCAACACAAGACTTCACAACGATATGTGCATATCCATCGGTGGAACTCGGGTCGACACAACCAGAATCCTCAAATACTTGGGATTGGTCCTTGACCAAAAAATGAATTTCACGGAGCACGTGAGGCAAGCTGCCGCAAAGGCCAGCTGTGCAATGAGCAAAATCGGGAGGTTATTACCGAACGTCAGCGCCGCTTCTCCAACAAAAAGGAGGCTGCTGGGAAACGTCGCCCAATCCATGCTACTATACGGCGCCCAGATTTGGGCCAATAGGCTCAGTCGCGAGGGCACAAAACTACTCCTTAAAGTACAGAGAAGATCGGCGCTCAGAGTGACTTCACTATATTGCACAGTCTCCCTGGAAGCCTCTCTGATCATAGCCAACCTGCCTCCGATTGACCTATTGGCCCTGGAAAGACAGGAGACCTACGAAAACCGATTGAAACCTGACAGACCCCCGGAGAATAGGCATCTAGCGAAGAATACCATGGCAATACAATGGCAGCAGAGGTGGAATGCGGCAACCTCAGGGCGATGGACCTTCAGGCTCATCAAAGACGTCAAACGCTGGCATGGAAGGAACCATGGCGAAGTAAGTTTCCACCTATCTCAGGTACTTTCTGGACATGGATGCTTCGCGGCCTACCTACACAGATTTGGGAAAACGGAGACACCCGAGTGTTGGTACTGCGGCCATGGTACAGACGATGCGTATCACACAATTTTTACATGCGATGCCTGGCATCTACACAGAAGAACGCTGGGACTCACGTTGGACACGGACATTAACCCAGACAACCTACTGGACCTAATGCTACGATCCCGAGAAAACTGGAAACTAATTAAAAACATCATTGAGGAAATTATGTCAAAAAAAGAAAAAGAAGAAAGAAGAAGGCAACGCACACCTTAGTTAAAGCAAATTTGTTATAGGCCGTCTGCCAAAAGCTTCCAGGGTGGTTAGAAGCCCCCATCAATTGTACAGATACATATTCTAAAAATGTAAATATTGTTTATTCACTAAATAAATTATGGTGGCTGGGGGTGAAATGATTCAGGTCAGTACCACCCCAGTCCCCGATAACACACGTAAAAAAAAAAATAATAAAATAAAAAGGTACCTACTACCTTTAATTGACGAAGTCAGTGGTCCACTTTCCGTAGGTTCGTCGTAATTGAAGTTTAGTTTTGTAAATAAATAAACACTTATAGTTATGGTTAATTATAGGTATTTATTATCGCTAAGAGTTAGTTAATTAACAAAAGTTAATTGTAAAAATTAGAAGATTTGAAGACAGTGTAAGCTCTGCCTGCGATTAGAATAGTACACATGTCGTTTTGGTCTGTCGCAAGGCGAGCCCGAACGTCCGTATGCGTGAAATACAAAGTAAAATCTTAATCTAACTAAAAACTAACAACACTCGTATTTAAGTACGAGTGTTTTCGTAGATCCAAAGCGGAGAGACGGCATAGGAATGGGAGGCTCCTATTGGTATATATCCATTATCCTTGATAATGGATGAAATAACAAAGGATATACAGGGTGAAATACCATGGTGGCATGTTGTTTCCAGAATCCTGATATTATAGTGCTGGTAGGAGAATCCTGATAAGAGTAGAGGGAAGATCTTGAAAGTAAAATATTAAGGATTAGTAGGAATAATGCAGAATACATATAGTATGATTTGGAAGAATGGATACATGAAGTAAATAGAGAAGGAAAAGTAATTAAATTTAATGGAGATTAAGTGAATGAGGTTAATAGGTGAAGTATTTAGTATTTAGGATCTGTTCTATACAGAAGGATGGTTGTTTTGAAGAAGATATAAAACATAGAATTAACTGTGGATAAATAAAGTAGATAGAACCGTCATGTATTTTGTGAGACAAAACGATCCTAATTAGATTAAAAAGTAAGTTGTATAAGACAAATGTTGGGCAGTAGATAGGAATAGCATAGGCCACAGATGAGAATGTTAAGGTCAATGAGTGAAAACAAAATGAGAGAGAAAAGATTGAAATGGCTAGGGCATGTTTTAAGATACATTAGTAAAGGGAATATATGAAGGAATGAGGGGAATAGGAAGACCAAAAAAGGTAGGGGTGTATCTAATGATGCAATTTAAAATTAAAAGAATTATAGATTTAAATATAAATGTATTAGTTATAATTTAAGAATATATCTGTATATACATTTTTTTTAATTATAAATCATATAAATAATAGATATAACTTTTACGTAATTGATAAGTAATGTTTAACATTTTAAGTTTAAAATCTTATTAACATTATTATTTATAACTAATAAAATTATTATGCAAACTAAATATAAATACAACAAGTTTTTAAACGATTAAAACATAAATTAAATATTTCTTAATACAAATATATATATATATATATATATACGTATATACCAATTATATATACATTGCACTTTATATAATGAAATATTCTGTTTTGTATTATTAAAAATACAAGTACCTATCATTTTATATAACATAAATATTTAATATGTAGAAATAGTATACCACAGTAGCTCAAGGAACTATAATTTTCAAGTTTTTCAAGAATAAAAAAACCCAGACATACACTTGACCAGGAAGTTCAAACTAGGGTAATTGAAAATTTTTTTTCATGCTTACTATTTCTATACTTTGAAATATTAACCAATGACTTGTCCAAGAAGAAATTACTCATCAAAAATTTTTTCACACATTTATCAGTGAAATATGAACTACTCATGTGAAGACTTTTTATCTTTCGTCCTCCTACAGTAAGGTGGTTAGTCAAAATATCTATCCATAAATCGTTCAATTGAGTAAAATCATTAAATTCAATTTCCTCAATAGAATCATGGTCATTTAGCAAGTCTAGCAGATATAAATGAGTAATAGAATGATGATCCAGACGAAATCGTTTTAAATTTTTAAAACCGGTATGTAAAAATTTCTTATCAAAGCTATTTTTAAAATAACAATATACATACAAAACATTTTCTACACATGGATATACACTGCTTAATTCGCCTAATATATACGGCTCATTAGTATGAAATTCCACTTTAAAAAACTCCAGTGTAGTTATGTTATTTACACGTGTAAATCCTTCAATTCTATATGTGGATAGAGAATTTGAAATTACTAAAGTTTGTATATGCCGGAAAATTTGTGAGAATTGAGTACATAAAAAAAAAGCATTGCAATAAGAAAGGGTTGTGCCTCGTCTACTACTTCCCCTATATTCGGGTAAGCAATGTGACAAATAATTTTCACGTTTAGGTTTTAAATAAAAAAAATCTACCTTGTTATACTTATTTATGTGGTGTATACCAATACGTTGTAATGTATATGTGTCTGATGCAATTACATTTAACCAATGTTCACATACGATGGGTAATGATACAACAAATTGAAGAGCAGACAGTTCTCTAAATATATGAAGTAAAAGTTCATTGGGTAATTTTTTAATATAATATTGATTGTTGTAGTCCATATCATCCATATCTATAAAACAATATTAATATAAATTAGTAATTATTAAATTATTATAATAACACGTAATATAAAAATTAAAATTTTGATTTTAATTTTATATCAAGTTTCCATTAAATTGAATCTAAATTCAATTTTAATATCATAAAATGTTAAAAAAATTTTCAATTAAATTTATTTATGAAAACATAATGAATTTGAAAGCAATTATAAATCACTTCTTTCAATAAAACAATTCTGAAAAAAGCATCAATGTATATAATAACAGTTATTAACTATTAAAATTTATATGGCTAATAATAAATATTTAATGTAAATATTTGGCATTTTAATTTTCAAATTTATAAAAAAATTTCAGTATTTTTGGTAGTTATAAACATTATATATGAATCATGTATATAGTCAATAACCATGATTAGTTTATTTGTTATGTTTCACACAATTTAAAACAAATTTTTTTGATATTTCAGTTATAAAGGTACTTTTCTTAATGCTTTTTAATACTACTTAGAAAATTAAAAAATGACATCTATAAAGTATCAACTAAAACAAATTTCCTATCAAAAACCTCCATACCAGAGCTCTTAATTTACTCCTTAAAAAATTTATATATACATAAAAAAAAATAAAAACACATTGTAAAACCAATACATTCATCGCTACACTCAGAATCTAAACTGCGTGTATTTTAAATTATTACGAGTATCATAAAAGTAAAATTAAAACAAAAGTAATTAAGTATATATATATTATATTAGTATGTATATTGTATACCATTATATATTATACATTATTGTATTTATATTATGATATGCACTACTTCCAAAACATATTACTATTATAAAACATATTAGTTGATTTTTTCATAATTTATATTTGAATCTTTTGAATGGTTTTAGTCCACACTCCTGTTAAGAATACTTTTATTTTATATTTCAATAGGAATATATTTGTGTTTTACAAAGTATTACTCATTATATTATTCTAATTGGGGTAGTCACTGATTAGATCTATGACCGGTGTACCTGTATTAAAAATGTAAAACTCACTAGTGCAAGTGAAAAGCAGCAGGAAAAACTATGCAAGTCAAAATATTCAAGTAGTGTTTATATGTGATAATAAATAAAAATCATATAATTATAATTTACTATTTTATTTTAATTAAAAATTTACCATATAACAAAAATATTTTTATTTATATTTATGACAATTTACATGAATAAAATACATCAAAATGTTATTTAAAGGGATTTACCCGTTAGCACGAAAAAAAAAATGGTCACTTATTTCAGTCACCAGTTTGCGCCAAATACACTTTAAAATTTTTTCCAATATTATACAAACTAAATTAAATATATTTTAGTTCATCAGTTTTAAATACTGATTTAAATATAATATTTATTTACTTAAAAACTTGTAAATTTCTTCATAAAATAAATAAAGTTTCGATTTACGACTACATCGAATCGGTGATGTATTGTATAGTAGTTGTTCTATAAGTAATATACTCTACTCGTAAGTATATATTTTTATGTACCTTACGTCACACGTATATAAAATTTAGTTTTCAATGTAATATTATGTACCAATGGAGTTAGGCAGTATCACAGAAACTTTTTCATTTCATACACGGGTATACGATTGTACACCTACGTATACTCACTACTTCACCAATTATTATTTAAGTACCTACTCATTTAAAAAAAAAAATTAGTTTTATTTTTAATTTTTTCTTCATTATCTGATAAGTGATATGCTTATGGAAAACAAAAACAAGAATTTATAACTTGGTAGTTGAAGCAGCAGCAGTATTATGTTTTTTGGTAGACTTAGTTTCTTAGTTTAGACTTCGTTCTTAGGTAGCTGGTATCTCCATGAATATTGTAAATTATTGTATGCTCTATTCACTTTGAGAGTGGCAATGAATTTTACATTATTGTACATATTATTGTACCTACATATTTTACAAAAATAAATAATAGTATATATTTGATTACACACTAAAATATGACGAATTATGGGAAGATTAAGCTTCAAAATTACTATAAACATTATGTACCTATCGATTTTCCAAAATTTTAAATGCTTGTGGACCGTCATTAGTATATATATACACATTACACATACTGTGATTTTAATTTATACAAATTAACACTAGGTACACACATATACTTTATGCAATTCTCCTCAAGTCATAATAAGTAGGTACCTATAATATAAAACATATTATAGGTAGGTATCAAAATATAAATTATTTTTGATATAAGATATTTAAAAAAAATATATTACCTTACTTAATACTTAATACCAAAGGACTCATTGATCAATTGATTTATAAATTATATTAATAACTATATTATAGATAATACAATATAAAATTATGTATTCATGAGAAGAATACTGGGTAATTCTTTTAATGTAAGCCACTCAATTTCTAAATCAATATTACTTGTATTTAATACTTTTAGTACTTGGATCTAGTAGGGGCAGCTATAAGAAGGTGGACCTAGGGGCCGCGCCTCCCCCAAGCCCATATTTTTCTAAAAAAAATTATATACTATAAGTATATATTGTTTTTTAATATAAGTATTAGCAACTCTACCAGTAAGTGTTACCTCTACATTCAGGAGGGTTAAAACCTGGCTTCGTTCAAGAATGACTGAAGATAGACTATTTAATAATATAATTTTAAATTTAATATATTTTAAAATATAATATTTATTTTAATTTATTTCACTCATATAAAATACTTTGATACCTATGTATGTATAAGCAGGGTTGTAGTGGAGGGTATAACGGGGGTATACTCACTTTTAAATTTTTTCGTCAATGCATATAGCCAAACTTTTTTATTCAATACACTGGCATATGATCGTATACCTACTTCAACCAATTATTATTTACGGTCTACTGACAAATTTGCAGTACTCATTAAAAAAGGGTAGTTTTATTTATTATTTTTCCTTCATTATGCTTATGGAAAACTAAAATTTATAACATGGTAATTCTAGCAGCAATAATATGTTCTTTGGTAGACTTAGTTCTTATGTAGCTGATATCTCCATGAATATTGTAGGATTATTGTAAATTATTGTATGCTCTATTCACTTTAGGAATGGTACCGGGTAACGATGAATTTATATGTTGTACATATTATTGTACCAATATATTTTACAAAATAAAATAATAATATATACTTAATAAAGCACTAAAATATGATGAATTGCAGGTATCCAGGAAGATTAATAAACTTATATTCTTATCCAATTCTCCCCACGTCATAATAACTAATTGAGTACTCAAGTACTTAATATAATATAGGTATAATATTAATTATTTTTGATACAAGATATTAAAAAAAAAACATTTAAGTTCAGAAATGATTGATTACCTAAAGATATATTATATGAAATAATGGAACTTGTTGATTATTATTAATATTTCTAGTCTAATGTATATTAATATTAACAGGCCGGAAACCGACTGATTACCTTAAAACGTGGCTACTTAAACATAGGTCAACAGAAGACAATAGATCTCGAAAAATAGCAATGCCCAAAGTCACTGAGACAAAATCCAGTTTATGGAAGATCTTATAGTTTATTTTATATACGAGTATTTACTATTATTAATTACCGTAGAAAGAGACGAATAGAAATAATTTCAGGAAAATTATTATATTAATGTCTACAAGATTGATTTTTACTGTTATCAATACTTTAAGTTCACTAAATCGATGGTCATTTTGTACAAAATTAAAATAATTCAAATCATATTAATTTTGTCACCTCCATGTCGAAAAAAATTTATAAAAACTACACAATATTTTTCTTTTCAAAAAACTATCAAAATTAAAAATGTTGTAGTGAAGGTTTATGTAAATTTTTCTCTAATTGATATTGGTTAAAGTTCTTGTAAATGTTTTTGGCTTTGCGATTCCGAAAATATTATTTTATTAATTACATTTTTTTACCAAGTTATGTGTATTTTAATTAGTCTGATAATTGTATGTAAAATGTTATTAAAATTATCAAAAAAATTATTTTCTAAAAAAAGTACTGTACCTACCTACTTATATTGTTTTTTCATAATTCATAATTCAGTTAATAAAATAAAAAAATGTACTAAAAAACAATATATATTTCTTTTCACCCCACCTTGCAGGTCAATAAAAACAAGGCATAAAAAAAAGTTATAAAAACTTATTTTTATACTATTAAATTTTGATGGATTACATAATATACAACAGTTTTTATTCACCCCATTCTACGGTACAAAGGTTTTTTTTATATATTTTGTAAGGATGATCTCATAGGAAATGAGAATTTTATTTTAAATCTTAGTAAAGGTTGTTTTTTTTATTTGCTTGTCTACTTTATATATTACCTTTAATACTTAATATACCAAAGGATTTATTGATCAATTTATTTATAAATTATATTAAAAACAACAATATTATAGATAGTGCAATATAAAATTTTTCATTTTTCGTTCATGGGAATACTGGGTGAAATTTTAATTTAAGCCTCTCATTTTCTGAGTTAATATACTATATATTAATAAATATAATATATATATATTAATTACTATATTCATACTTGTATCTAGGTACTAGTAAGTTTTTAATTTAATATTTCTAAATTTTTAGGATAAAAGTAACCATATTCCTTTTCTTTTTATCCCTTAGGTATCTATTCACATTTTACAACAAATATAGATGTTGCTATGGTCGTAATAACATAGTGAAGAGCACTATATTTACTGTATTTTCAAATTGTAATAAAATTATCAATGTTATCACAAATCATATTTAACAAAAAATCTTCAGAAATCAGAATTCAAATTTGTAGGTACTTCCTTTGGTTCTTTTTTTAACTACAAAAAATAAAAATAAGTTTTCGATCTATCATTGAAATGTATGATATACTAAAGTTTGTTGGAAATTTTAAAAGGCCCATTGTTGAAGGCACAGAACTAGTTAATGCCAATCATTTTATTGAAATAGGTCTAACTGAAAATACTGAAAACACAGTGTCTATCATTGGCTTATGTTTACAAACGAGCAATTTAAATGGTCAACCACACGAGGTTTGAGCTGTTTTTATAAAATTTAAATATGTATTTTATTATTTTAACAGACTTCCATATTTAATCATTTATTCCAAATATTTTATTAAAGTATATTAACTGTTTAAATCTACATAATATAATAATTAATATAATATAAATTTGTATAATAAAATATATACCTACAATACTTGCAGGTTTACGTTAAAAAAACAAATTTTAGAAAACACAGTAAAGTTTTCTAGTAGGTAACTGTAGCTATAAAGTTGGTTCTAGAAAATTTAAACATATTTAATTTTTAATTTAAGTTAAATTAAAATATATTTTTCAAGTTTATTAGGTTCACAATATTTTTTAAATTTCTATAATTCATATTAGAATACCATCTTCAGATCTTGCACATCTCAGTTGTACAGATTTACCACAACAATAGGGTAAGATAAGTAATAAAGGAAAACAAATGTATAAGCCACTACCAATCTATAAGTTATGCCATGTTAATGAAAGAAAAGAACCGTATGACCTATGTTTACCTAATAATATACCAGAAAATCTTAGATCTGAAGTTTTTTAAATGGTATTGAAAAGTAGGTATCTAGAGGCTACAAAAGGATTTAATCAATACTACAATATAGGTAGGTACCTAGTTTTTCTTATGTACCTTAGTGCATTTTGAGTGGTTACTACACTGTCTTTGTGAAATTACAGTAAGTATTATATGCAAAAATGCTTTCTAATGTATATTATTTTAATATTAATTTTAAATCAGTAATAGTAATATCTATTATTAAATTTTTTTATTAATTTAAGAAGTTGCCATCAAAAAATGAAAATGGATTTGTATTTTATGTTCATATCCATTTTTAAAAGGTAATATAATCTAAATTGGACTGGAAATGACTACTATAAATAGTTGCCAAAGGAGGTAGGTACATGGCAACCCATTTTCAAAATTCTGACCTACTTTTTTAAATAAAATTTAGTTTTTGGAAATGTATGAAATACTATTCCTTTCATTCCTTATCTAAAATAAAACAAAACTATTATGCTTAGTATTTTTTATAGAACAAGAACGATTTACAATATTCAATATAATACCATAATATGTGTATAATATAGTATATAGTATATCATGGTAACAAGTTACTAACTTATTATCCATACAGATTTAAACAATCCCTAACACTACATATACGATGAGATGTAAATTTTATATTTTGTTGTGTGATATTCTTACAATAGTCGTGGTCATTCATTTTTAACAGAAGTTAAATAATACAATAAAATCTATAATATATAGTATATGTTATATTTACATATATTTATATATATAATATATGGAAACCCGTTCAAAAACCTGAAAAAATTGATATAGATTTCAAACCAGAAAAAAATTTAAATGGGTTTTAAATCAGAAAACCGAAATAATTTTTTATCGTAAATAGGGCGATTTTTTTTTTATCATGAGCCATGCTATATCTCAGGAGGTATAAATTATTTATTTTTATTTAAATTATTTTTGAAAATTTTTATAGAAAGTTATTGGTATACTCCATTCTATATTTTTAAATTTGTTAACCCTTCTCTTTTTGTCTTAAATTTTTATCAACTTAGAAAATGGCAACCTATGATTTAAATAATAAATTCTTAAAAAATATATTTCCATAAGAATTTTCACTTATGTTTTTTTAAGTCTGATGAATATTACTCAAGTAACAAGCATTCAAATTAAAAACGCAGCAGAGTTGAGAAGAATTGTTTACGTCACTATCAACATATTCATTAGCAGGGCCAGCGCAAGTTATTACGGAACTCTGAACAAAATCACAAAAATAAATATAATTACGATTTTTGTTAAACAAATATGTTTACGCATTTTTCAATTTTATCAACTTGAGAATATTGCAAAAAAAATAAATAAACAATAAATTATGAAAAACAAAAATGTCTAGTGCCCTACATTTTTGATATTATGTACATTGCATTTGTACGTTTTACAAGTTATTAAAAATTTTTTAAATAACCATATTAATAAGCCCTTTTCTTAACACTATCTTATCCTCATCGTTTATACACTTTTTTTCCCAATCTCTCATATACCTCATTGAATGTTTTTAATCAATTATAATTCAATATTTAAATATCAAATACATAATCTCATAATAATATTGACTCCAAAAAGTTTTTAATTTTTTTTTTCATGTATTGCTTTAGCTCCACACTCGGTGTTTTTGGTTTTTCACAACATTTTTTCAATGTAAATTTGAAATCTCTATGGCCATTATCTTTGGAATTACAAGAAAATCACCATATATAATTTTATTAAAAACATTTGATGATTTGTAAACAAATATTCTCAGAGGAGGGATTATTGCTCTTATAGCCCCCTTCTAAAATACGCTACTGTTGTAGTCTCCCTGGCCAGATGTTTTTTTCCGTGATCCCTATAATGTACATAATATAATCTATTGTAATAGTTACGTTAGCCTACATATATAATCCGTGGTAAAATAATAAAGCAAAATCTGGCAATATAATAGATACATTAATAATATAACTATTACATCAAAAATATATTGTTTATTTTTATTATTCATTACAGTGATATGCCCTTTAAAAACTATATACCTAGTCAATGTAATAAAAATATGATAAGCACCACAAAATTATCTACATATTTATTGTGCAATTCTGTTTTGTATATTTAGTAGGTATCTATAAATTATAGACATGTCTACAAAGGAAGTACCTACTTTAAATGTTTTCAAACCTACAAAAATTAAGATTTATATTTTTTTAACTATGATAAATAAATAGTAATGGACAATCTAATTTCATTTAACATTAATTATTTGAAACTTTAAAATTTTATAAAATAAGGAAATAGATCCCAATTATTAAGGATATTGGATCAAGATTTTAGTATTATTTTATTTATAATAAATTATTTTGATCAAAAAATGTCTTTATAATTCAATACATTTGATTCTGCTTCTCCAGTCATGAATATACACCAATAATCTATGTATTTTAGTAAGTAGATAATACATTATTTTAAAATAGCATAATGTTAGCAAAAGTAGCAAAAACATTATTTTCATCCTCATGTAAAACCATAGTTCTGAAATAAAAGCTATAAAATTCAACACACTTGAGTACTTGTGACTATTACACTATTATTTATTATAAGAACACTAATCACAAAAATAATACTTATAAATTATAACTGTTTATAGGCATGTATTTCAACAACAATGTTATCATCCTTAGAGCTAACCGAAGTCTTTGGTTAGTTGGTGAAATACATTTTCACAATACATTGTACTCATATACAATATTATAAGTGTATTATTTTTGTTAATAAAATTGTGTTTTATAATAATTTATAGGTAAGCTATTATTGAATTTTAAATTCTGGCAACGCTGCAATTTGTATAAAATTCATAGAAAAAATAAGTAAATTTGAGGTATTTACCAGAATTGTCTTTTGAGCTATCAAACAAGTATCGCCAAATATCTTTTACATCAATACCTTCATGAAGAGACACATCTTTAGTATTCATCTTTCTTCTTTTGTTTTTTGAAAAATAATCTAATGCAAAATTTGAAAGCTATAAGTAAAAGTAAATCATAATAAAATACAAGAAAATATTAGATAGAAACATAGAAAATAACAGTAATACTAAGATAGACTAAATATGGGAAAAATTAGAAAAATCAAACAAGCAGCAGAAGAAACATTAAGTCTTTAGTGATAAAATTATATAAAATCCTAGTAAAGATAACCATTGATTTCTATCAGTCAATCAATGTTAAGTTATTAATAATGTTTTCCGTCTAACTGCACATTTTTATGTTCCATCAACAACTTTGGTGTATACCAAATTAGTATATTGTGTTTCACGTTACTGCACTGAACCAGTTATTTGCACTCAGTGCATTGATAATTGCACGAGCTTTCCGAGACTGTGCACTTAAGATAATTGATAACTCCATGATCTTAATTATCACTCATCAATTCCTACCAGTCCATTACGGCTTCTAACAAGTTAGAAACAACTTCTCTTTTTTCAGAATAGTTTGCATCCATTTTCAAACATCCCAATTCATCCAGTATTCCTGCCGTTCCTTTTCTCTTCCGTCTATTTTTTTTTCTCCTAATGATGTTTCTTGTCTTGTGAAGTTCAAATGGATGAAGGTGCTTTTCCCTCAGTCACTCCAAATCTTAAATCTGGTAATCCATCCCTTGTTACCAATCAATTATAGACCAATTTCTATATCACCTCACATTACTAAAATATTTGAATCTATTGTCTATAATGGAGGTCTTCAAACTACGGCCCGCGAACAAGTTTTAAGTGACCCCCCCCCCCCAATTGACGATAAAAATCTAAAAATATGTGTAATATTTCACTACACAGCATCATTAGTTTTTACATTTTTTGAAATAAATAGAAACAGATAACCCAAATATACTATATTTTACAGCAGTTTAAAGACTCAGCTATGTTTTTTTAATTAAATTTTTTGATATAAGAAAAGAAATTGAAATTTTTTTAATTGAAAAGATTCGACCATCGTGTTTACTACCCAGCAGATTGTGATGGGTTTTGAAATTGGCTTTTTTGTAAGCACAAACTAAGTAAAATTATTAATCAAATATATATAATATATATATATATATATGTATATTTAATTCTTGTATTTCTGTGAAATTAAAAATAATTTGTGTTTATATACTTTTGGCCCGCTAAGTGCGTTTAATTTTTATATGGCCCTCAAATAAAAAACTTTGGAGACCCTTATAATTATGTGGAACCTAGGCTATTTTGTGTTTGTTTGATCCATTCTTGAGTACGAAGCTGTCGTCTAGCATCCTTACCTTGCTAAGAACCAACTACGACTTCAGCATGTCCAAAATTAATTTTTATCATATGCCGCTCTCAAGTTTAATTTACCATCACCACAACATGATTATTATGATATTTTTGTATTTGTTGTAAATATAACTTCTCTGTCTTACCGTCAGAATGATGCTGACTCTCAATTTATATACACTCGCCTCAATCATCTATTAGATGCACCTGATTTTCTATCCATTGTCTTAGAACACTAGAAATCAGACCCCTTTTTATATTACCATATTCTACTTCCTATAAACATAACCACCCACAGAATTCTCAGATCAGTGAATCTAGAATGACCTTTACCTATCCATACCTCTCATGATCTTACAATGTACTTTTGTTTTAATCCACTATATTTTGTATCAACATGTATTGTATCATTAACACTTGTTCTAATTCTTACTGTATTTATAATTGAGTTTTTTTTTATTATTATTACTTGTTACAATATATCTATCACCTGTTTTAAACTTAGTATCTCATCCGCAAATTTGAAATGCCAATTGGCGTTTATATACTATCATATATTACGTTCATGAAAAAATGAAAAATAAAACATTTTTAACTGTGATACATAATTATTCTACATTAAATTACGATTATTACATTTCGTATTCAATATGAATAATAAAAAAAATGTTGTCTTAAAAATTTTATTTTGTATAGCGAAAGTGATGATAATGTTGTAAGTCATTAAATATATTTCATCCAAAATATCCATAATTATTTTACCAAAAATTGCAAATTTGATTAAAATTATGATTTGAAAATAAAACGCATGTTTCATCTGCTATTACGCTTGTGTGCACTGATCACGGTAATCAGAAAATATCAGTAAACTGTTGAAGTGTAATTTCGGTGCAATAGTGCAGGTACATGGAAAACGCTATAAGATAATAAAATCTGAAAAATACAAATGCCTTAACTATATACATAAAATAAATATTAAAGTGTAATACAGAAAAATAAAGAAAATAAAAAACAGGTATATGTCAAGAACTACCATCCTGAAATAGTTAGATGACACATTGATTACAAGTAAAGCTAAAATGCCTTAGAAGTTTTAAGGAATATTTAAGGAATTTAAATATTATATTAACCTACAATGAAATCTGAGCAAAGTATCATAGAGAACCAAATGACTACCTACTATAAAAAAACTATGATTAATTCTATCATAAAATAGTATGGTTATAAAACATGGACCACAACAGTGGATGGATAAAATAAAGCAATATTTGAAAGAAGAATCCTACTAAAAGTTTTTAATTATAATACGAACCAGAACACATTAGACTATAAACGAAGGACAGACCGGAAAATAATAAACATGCTAAAATATATGGACATAGTAGCAACAATGAAAAGGAAATTAAAATAGGTAGATCACAAATGAATGAATACAAAAACAAATAATGCAGGTCACAAAATGGACTCTAAAGAATAAAATATTGTTAGGTCACCAAATACAGAATGGGCGAAGCAAGTGCAGAAAGACCTTAATATTTTGAGAATAAACAATGGGGGAAAATGAAAACCGACAGAGATAAAAATTGTAATTGTATAGTTTTTTTTTTTTTTAAAGGCAAGTTTATTTATGCCAAATTCAATACACCATGCATTATCAATTACTAAAATGTAAATTTATATTTACCCGATTGCAATTCTGTGCATTTTAAAGCAATTTTAAAACCTATATAATATAATATAATTTATATGTATGAAATATTTGAATTACGAAAAAAAAAAAATTATTTTTTTATTATAACTTCTTAGTTCTTTATGTACTATATATAATAATAAATTAAATAAATTATAAAAATTACATCATAGTTAGTCCGTATCTGGTACCTACTGTTCGATATCACACATCTGTTTTATGATTAAGCAGTTATTCGATGATAACATTTATGGAGGCAAAATATAACTTTGAAGATACAAATAAAAAATTTTAAATGTTTATTTTTGATTTTATTTATGATTATATATTATATTTTTCAGTATTGTACGATTATTTTAGATTTTGAGCGAGGAATGTATTGGTTTTACAATGTCTATGCTCAAAAATTGTATAAGGAGTGTTCCAATCACTATATGCAGCACCATTTTCCAGTAGAAAATGACATTGTTGGTACTTTAGAGCGGTTATTTTTTAATTTTTAATTTTTCGATAAACGCGTAAGATCAAAAAATTAAGAAAAATAGTAAAAAGAAGATTTTGTTAAAATCTATTATGGTTTTTTAGTTGTAATTCTGTAAATAATGGTCATGAAATTTTAAAATAAAATGTTTTTATACATTTAATGAAATCTGACTTTGAAGGTCTATACCATGTAGTGTATATCTGAATAATGCTTTGGTAGATTTAGGTAAAGTAGACTGCATGGAAGATAATTCTGTAGATGCTTGAGGAAGAATAGAATTAACGGAAGAATGTGATTTATAGGAATTTTATATAGTGAGGTTTTTTCGTCATATAGTGTTAATTTTAAGTTTCAAGACTTGAAAATTTAAAAAATTGGTAAACATCATTTTTTTTTAATTAGCCATTTCAATTTTTTATAATACCCTTTTCAATTTTTTAACATGTATTATTTCAATATGAAATATGTTTGAATATCAGGGAATGGGTCTATAGACTTGAAAACATATCACCAAAAACGTATATGAGTACAAAATCAATGTAAAAATGTTTGGGCTATTTTTAGCAATTTTCAATTTTGAAGTTTTTTGTCATAAAAGAGTTAATTTGAATTATTACCGACAGCAATACTCATTTTAAATATACTGAAATTTCGCTTAGAATTATTTTATTGGAAGAAATGATTTATTATTGCTTTCTAATTCAATATATCCATTACCAGTATCCTACCCAACGAGCTAAATGCATTCATCCCCTACTGAATAACTTTTTAGTGATTTACATAATATTATAAGTTTTGTTAAAATTATATTTTTAAATTAAAAAACTTAAATTATAATTATGTTTAAAACAAGTTAAATACTTGTTAAACTATTTATAT
Source organism: Pemphigus obesinymphae (assembly GCA_025469235.1). NCBI lineage: Eukaryota > Metazoa > Arthropoda > Insecta > Hemiptera > Aphididae > Pemphigus > Pemphigus obesinymphae. Next base: position 3,884 of record JAIPRL010007922.1, on the reverse strand, counting down.
TTGGGTAGATACTTCTTGTGGATAATTTATTTAAATAAAATAAAACCCAAATCCACAAAAAATGTTTATTGTAAGCAAAGTTCAAATCTTCAGTGAAAAACACTTGAGATTGGTTTTTTTTGTAAAATCAATAATTCTAATGAAAAAATTACATATTCTTTATATAATAACTATATATTTATCAATATTGTTAGAATATTATTAATATTCTATAGGTAACCTATTATTAAAAAAATAAAAATATTTAATAAAAATTTGGATTAAATAAATTAATAAATAAATAATAAAATAATAAAAAAATTAAGTCGTCAAAAATTAGTCTGTGAATTTTTATGGTGTGAGATTTATATAATTGCCAATTTTTAATTTTTGTAGTAAATAGTCTATAAAGTTAATGCCAGTCTAGGTTTATAAGAAAATTTTAGACAAAATTAAAGACCTTTTCTTGGCTTAATATATATTTTGGCAACACCAAAATCATATTTTTCAAAATTAATTTAACAAAAAGATTGTTGTAAGTTTTCTAAAATTATTATTTTATAAGTATGCTATACATAGGTTATATAACATATTATAAATAGGCTAAGATAACATATTATAATTTATATATTAGTAAATATATTTTTTTTTATTTGACAATTATTAGTACATTGTGCATGTGATTTTGAATTTGGCACACGCCTAATTTTGATTATATCTATAATATAATATAATCATTTAGGTATAATATTATATTACCTATAATTAATATATTTAGTATTTTTTCTAGGGGCGAATAATAACAATTATAGTTCAAGGTCGGAGGAAGGGTTAATGAATAGAATTGTTAAATTCCTGGACATTTTATTCAAATATAAAATTATAATAGTACCAATTTAAGGGGCCTTTACACTACACGATTCTAAAGAGTATTATTTAGGCAATTTATTATACTTTCTTTGTACGATATTATATTTCAATAAAGCCTATGTGATCATTAGTGTTAGCAACCCATATTATTATAAATGGGAAGCCATTACACGCAACCGCATACATATGTCAGGTATCAATTTTAAAACGACAAAAAATTGTATATTTTTCACTCAAATAGACGATATAATTTCATCAGAACGTCGTAATTAGTATATCAGTTTTAATTTTGAAAAAATGTTCTAATTTTCCATAACATTTACAAGGGAATGATCGAAGCACTTTTTAAAAATTGGTTTCATTTAATTAAATATTTATGTTAAAAATGTTGGAAACTCTAAATAGTTTTAATTAAAACAGTATTACAATGAAAAATGTAGCTCAATCATTCCCTCGATAAAGTAATGAAAAATCTATATACGTTTTCAAAATTGTTATCGGAGTATACATTGTGCTAGACTTTTGGAATTAGACTGAGTAGTTTATGACTAAAAAATGATGGTGTGGAGGCCCCTTAAGTAATCTTCTTCCTCTTCACCCTCCCCCCAACTATTTAGGATTAGCCACCCTTGTCATCAATTTCCACAGAACTCAATAACTCACATCCTAACAAAATAGTGAGCAGATACACATTGAATTGGAATGCCGAATAGATGGTCAACTAGTGGGGGAAGCATTTGACATCACCTGACTGTCGCTGACGAAAACTCGTTGACATCGGGTATCAATCTTAACATGAACAGAGTACATAATTTTCGTATTCCTGTACTTCTTTACCCATAAAAATTGGTGCCACATGCCTCAGAAATTTTACCTTCAAGTAGTATTTTATTAAATAACTTTGTCAGCCTATACCTAAAACTCCCTAATGCTTTCCATACACTATCCGGTCCCACTGCTTTTTTAATTTTCATTTGTCTAACTACACAATTCTTCTCTTATTAAATCTACCATACCCAAATTCCATACACTTGATCTACTGAATCTCTCAGAAATTTCTCATTTAATAATTCTTTCCACCTGTTTATCACCTCCTTGTCTATTGTTAACACACTCCTCCATTCTTTTATATACCATACATTTTTAAATTCCCTTGATTATTTTTCTCTTCCCTTAACCAACTTGTACTAGGAATTCTCGTTTCTTCTCACACCTGGTGAGAAGAATTCCTGACGGTAATATTCTATATTCTACAAAAAGATTCCTTTTCAATAATTAAATAGGTATAGCAATTTTTAATTCCAAATTGTATTATTATTAACCAAAATCCAAATATCTGGGAGTACCCATCTAAAAAATCTAGAGATAATAAGCTGAGGAAATCTGTTGCCAAGAGTTTTTATGCCTTAGAAAAATTATTTTAAGTTAAAACAATTGTCTAGGCAATCTAATGAACTACTCAAAGTTTTTGCAAACAATTTTGACACACACATGTGAAATATGATATACAATAAATGAAAATATTTTTTAAAAAAGTGCTTAAACAGATAACATAATATGTAGTACACAATTTTAAGTTTCCTGAAAAAGAATAACAAATTTATCAAAACTATAATATGAATTATAAATATACATCTAATGGACAAGAAATTTAAAATATGTATGAAAATCAATCATTAAAGAAGGCATGGTAGAGAAACTAAATAGGAAAACCCTGAGAAAAACGTTAAGAAGTTGGCCAATACAGTGATAAAACAGATAGAAGTAAAAAATATATTAAAAATGGTAAAAGGAAAAGAAATTCATGGAAATAGCTCATGATAAAATGTCAAGAAAATAAAACATAAATTGTGTTTTTTCTGAAATATGAATTAATAAAATTATTATGTTTGAATTTTAATTTGATGTATTATAACAAAATAATAACTATATTATTTATTATTATATTTGTTGTCAATTATTGTAATAATTTTAAATTTGTATATTAACATTGCAAACATGATGTTTGCCAGTGGCACAATGGTCGGTGGGTAATCATCAGTCAGACCTCTCTTAATCTTGTTAATTATATAAATGACCAATGGGCCTTACAGACGAATAGATAATCATCCAATAGATTATTCACTATAGACTCTATAGTAACTGTATTATTACATCAGTGACTATAGGTATTGAAAATGATTTATATACGAGATACCTAGTTGGGAGAGAAAGCGAAGAAGAGATTATTTTATATGAGAAATTGACAACAATGGAATATAATAAAATATACCGGTTGCCATTATTTTGTTATAATGTTGTATATCAAATTCAAACTTTATAATAATTTTATTAATTTATAATTCAGAAAACATATTTATTTTTTGGCTATTGTTCCTAGATTCATGAAAAAACGCATTAACAAGGAGTAAGGACAAAATACAGAAAAGATAAAAAAAGGTAGAAGCATGTGAATGTTCCAAATAGACCATAGAAAAGCAAATAATTAGACCATAAAAGATTGGTAGTAGAATATATATTTTAATTTTTAACAAAAGAAGTCCATGAGGCCCTCCTCATAATTTGCCTCCACAAATCAAATATCCCAATGGGTATTATACTTACCGATTTACGAATATCACCAATCAATTTTGTTTCTGTGTCTGTATGACAAGATAAATCGTAAAATTTTGTAGACAATTTAGGATTTAAAAACGTAATGCACTTTTTAGTGTTTTAAGTTTTAACTATTAGACCGAACTTCATATTAAAATTGAATAGGTAGGTACTACTTGGTACGAGCGTCTAGAGACAGCGCCTCTTATCTTATATTATTTTCTTATCAGGTATCACAACACGCTATCTCCACCACAGAATATCCTGGGTGCGTTCGCTTTGGACGCTTACAACGCTTTAAGCGCTTACGAGGGCTCACACTGCGTTCGTTTTGGCATATGTAAGCGCTCACACTACAACCGTGACGTCATGGAATCTGAGCGCTACGTCATAGTACCGCGCTCACAAACGCTTAAACCAAATCGGTAGTGCGGCGTAAG
>JAIPRL010007921.1:0-21844 GCA_025469235.1 Pemphigus obesinymphae | reverse complement strand
ACTAGTGAAACATCTCCCGCAGAAGAATACCTGATGACCATGCGAATTTTTCTGTCCACTAACGAGCCCAGAAAAATTGGAAATATACGCGTTGACGTATATTAAATATATGATATATAATATATGACGTTTTTTCAAATCATTGATCAACAAAAGATCGATATGGTTAGGTTCCACGACGTCGAAAAGCCATGACAGATAGACACGTATGTTCATGATATTAACTTTGCCATGTTCCATGTAATATGTATTATACATTGGGAATTGTTACCTGAGTAATATGTAATGTGCAAGGGTGCCCTCAGAAATATCAACCGGGAGGCGAAGGGTCGTCCCAATAGGGGGAAGTCTCACTCCCCCCTCCCCAACTTTGAAAGCAATCGGAAAATAATAGAAAATTTCGATGGCTTTTTTTTTTTTTGCTTATTCTCGTTTTGAATGAAGTATTTTGGAATTTTGTCAGAAAATTATGCAGCAATATGAAGTATTATTCGGAATTTCAATTCAAACTATAAATTGTTAGGACTTTAATCGGCAAAATGGGAAAAAAGTTGATTTTTTTTTTTTTGCTTATTTTAAGTTTATGAAGAGATATTATTTTTTTCACATTTTTACCCTCCCCCTCCCCCCCAAAAAAAAATCTTTCTTCGGGACGGCCTTGGGGTGGGGCACAATACGTATAAATTATATAATATATATATATACACTACACAGTCATAATATTATTATAGTGAATCATCCTGGCAATAGTGAAGTACCAGTGTATATTTAACGTTATCATAGAGAGAGGATAAAAAAAATGGTATGTAACGAATTTTAAGTTATTCAGGGTAGTATTTAAATTTCAAATGTGATAAAAGTTTAAATATTTTCTTATAACTTTTCTAAATATAATATTAATTGTTTTGGAAAAACAGAAGCCGATCAGTAGGGGGTGGCTAATAAGACTTGGTGTAATATAATACGAGAACACTTGTTTATTGTCACTAGTACAGTAAGTACTATTGTCTATATATATATATATATACACACATAGAGTATTCAAAAAGTATAGAACATTGAATTTTTCACAGCTCCTTATTAATATTTTTGAATTTTGAATATTGTTAACAGTAGCGGTTCATGGATGAAATATCTAGTGGTGTACAATAAAAAAATACTAAGGATTAATAACAAATACATTAACAATATTATATTATGTTATTTTCTCTAAAATGTCGATATAATACTGTAATACTTAGTGATTGAGTTGGAAAAAAAATAAAGACGGACTCTGAGCTTAGTTAGAAAATTATTGTTCCGGACATAATAGAAAAACAGTTAGCAGTGGATGACTTCATCCCTAACACCACCTATCCAAAATGTTTCAATCAAGGGGCATTTTTAAAAATATTTTAGATTATTATATAACACGAATAGAATAGAAAAATACAAAATTTTTATTTTTTTTTACATCAACATCGCAACCCATAGGTTACATATTTTCAAGATAGCATAGTTTAAGCATTCCTCTTTCAAAAGGATTGAACACTTTTCTTTTTAAATGAATAATCGAGAAAGTTGTAGATGTAGATCAAAATGTAGTTTTTATATAATTTTTCAACAAATATTTTTATAAATTTCCGATTTATAAAAACTTTTGGTAATTTTTGGTATAGATTTCTTTATACTTAAGAAAACTACCTATAGATAGTAGGTATACTAGGAAAATCAAAAATTAACTTCTTTTAAGTAGGTATCAACTACAATAAGTTTTCTACCAGAAAGCTTATACTCCCATTAAACTTATTTTATCTAAACTAAAATGCAAATAAAAACGATTATACGACAACGGAAAATCCAAAACATAGTAATCAGTGATATAGAAGTAGAACTTAAATCGCCATTTCACTAAAAAAATTAAATATAAACATAAACAACTACCTAGAATAACTGAAATTTATCGGTGATGTCACATTGATTTTGCCGAGATTTCACGATCCTTTTAGATTTTAGCCATTCACGGATAATGAAGATTATTTATTACCTATATACCTATGATACCAATATGATTTAAAAAGATCAACTATTCCAAATTTTATATCATGATTTTTATCTAAAACCTATTATGCGATAAGGACAAAAAACATTAGTTTTCTTCATTTCATAATTTTTCCAAAAAAAAAAATGTTAAATATAAATTAAAATAGACATTGCGTTCCCTGCATTTCTTGATAAATGAATTAAGGGGTACACTGTTAAACATGAAAAAAATGAAGAGTAGCTCGCTGTCCCCCTACGTCCATCCCCAAATCCACCACTGGCAATACTGTTCATTAATTTAATTAAGAATATACTCACATTCATATAAAACATTATTAAATTTATCTTATATCTATTACCTAGATAATTGATATCCTGGTAACATCTGAAAATGGGTAAATAATAACTGCACCAAATGACAAACATTGTTACAATATACGACCACACAAGAATTAGATATACTCGTACATATAGTTGGTGGTTCAACGGAGTTTCCTGCTCGATGCTATATAATTTACACAGTTGGTTTCCGTTTTTCACTTTCGTTAATTAAAAAAAAATATACAAATTTGAAAATTTAAAAAAAATTTGAGCAAGCGATGGACGAATAAAATATTATTTTCAATTTTAAAATGTCCATTTATTTTTATTTAAAACTTTAAGTACCTATGTATTTTATATTTGAGTCATATTATGCATTTTAATTATTGATTTGTATACAAAAATGTACCTAATTAAAAGGTTATAGGTAATTTAGAAATTAAGAAAAAAAAATCGTAGTTTGTGTCTAGATACCAAGGCGTGACTGGCCACAACGACTGGCCGCTGCGTGTATAATGGTTTCCTAGGAAACATGTAACTACATATACGACCGAACCCTGCGACTGGCATTATATTTTCATTTCAGTATGACATTTGTGTATACGTATAGACGTATATTCATTTTTTTTTTTTTTTTTTTAGTATATTAATAATAAACATACAAATATTAATATATTAATATTATTTATGATATATTTATTAATATTATTAAATATGGATCAAGTCATTAATAATAATAATGAAATAGTAAAACTTCTATTAGAAGAGCAAATAGAAGATTTAGAACATTTTAATTTATTTAAACGAAGTTCAGTAAATATAATGTATAAAGTTAGGGAAAATGAAGGATAATTTGAAGTTCTCATTACTAATGGAACTTATTAATGAGATTATAAACTTAAATTTCGTCAGTTTATACGCGAATAAATAGCCACCGCGCAGGCGAACGGAAAGACAATAATTATTGTTATATTATCGTTCTGATAATACTATTGCGATAATGCAATATTGATTTACGCTATTGGCCGGGCACACGAGCTCAAGAGATCTGGCTTCAAAGTCCATAAGATTACGATAGAACGCAATGCGACTCACGCAGCACACTCAAGGGCACATTAGGGTTCAATGTATGGGGGGGGGGAGGGCAAATATAATTTTCCATTCCTAAACTTACACTACAAACTAAAATTCCTGTAATATAATTTAACGGCACATATACGAGGAGAAAATTACGAGGGGCGCCCCTTCAAATTATTTTTTACTCGTGTTTTTCAGGGAAGAGGGTGCAATGAGATGGAGTAAACCTTTTAAAAAAATGTTTTGACATAGATACACAGGTATCTAATTTATTAGCGAGTTTTACAAGCAAGTTTATAAGATATTTATAGCTTACACTTTTACAGCTTAACTTATGTTGTTCGCCAATTTTTAATGAATTTTGGTGCCCCTCTTATAGTTTTCCCAGAACAATTCCCATTTATGATAACTATATGCATTAAATACCTCTTTTTACGGTATACCTATTCAAAAGTATTTTATATCATACATATTTAAGTACATATATATTAAAATAATCTTGGTATTTTCAAAGTTTAGATATAAACCTTACATTTTTTTTTTCATTAGATGATGAGAATTAATTTTATTAGTATGCAGTGATATTTGTATATACGAGTAAACACTAAACACTATGTATGTCTATTGTACTTATATAGCACCTATAGATTCGTCAATATATCTATTCTGTTTTGGCTGTATTCAATATTCATCTAATAAAAGACTATCTAAAATTAATTGTATTTTTTGTTCTTAAAAAGTAGACACTAATATTTTTACCTAGGTACTTCATTAGTATTTTAAATGATACATATAATTTGGTATTTGAGTATCTTATATACTTTTTATATTAGTATTTGATTACGTAGGTATTCTAAATATTATTTAAAAGTATATTTTACAAAACTGCATACTATACGCATATTGTGTATAATTTTAATTAATTTAAAAATTAAAATATGTTATTACACACTAATATATTAGAGTATTAGATAATTCTAAGAATTAATAATATACTATTTTGACATAATTAGTTATATAAAACAATTATTAATTTATTATTATATTGCAATTATAACTTGTACATGCAGTTATACACTATAGGTATCTACCCAAAATATTATAATAATATGTATTTTATATTTTTATGTTAGATAAATGAAATATGATAGGTACATAATATTTAATATAATTTAGTTAGTTATTCCAACTCTTTTTTTATTTACTTGGTATATATGCATTATTTTTTTATTTGTGAGGACGCTATACCCGCATTTTCTATCTCCGTCTATATAAGTGGCAGTATAGAGTTATATAGCAAAATTATAAAACGCAGAATTGGAATTATGGTGTTTTGGTTTAATTTAGAGCTTAAACACCTATTATCAAATATAACGAGAAGAATAATTTCGAGTGAATCTCGTGGGATTTTTTGTAAAATATTCTATTAAAAAAAAGTTACTGCATTCTTAATTTTTGATATTTTTAAATAGCTTTAACTTTTTTGTCAATGAGAAAACAAAGGAAAAATAATGAAAAAATTTAAAAGTTAATATTAATAGCTCTATAAGCTTTTTTTTCAAATGATGCCACTATGGATAAATGGATGAAATCGGATATTTTAAAATAAATTATTTACTTTTAATAAATACATGTCAAATTAGCTACAGTAGTTTGGTATAAAGTACAAAACAAATTTAATTAATTATTAGGTATATATAACTTAAACCATTTCTTTCAGTAATATAAAATAAAAATAGTACCTATCTATACAAACTAATATCTATCACTTGGTAAAATATATTTAAAAAGTTATATATTATTGTATATGACTTTAACTATTTCCTTTGGTACTATAAAATAAAAACAATATACAAACTAATATCACTTGATAAAATAAATTTAATTAGTTATATCTTATTATGTATAAATTACATGTTTTATCAAATTGTCAAAATAATTATATACCTACATGTCAGTGTGATCCAAAACTTCACAATGGCATCAAATGATGCCACCTCCGTTGTACGCCATCAGATGAAAACTAGTTACATTATATAATAAAACTGTATATATTTACTAAATTTATGATTATATAAAACGTACTTTATTTTTTATACTTATTAACGACAGTAAATAATTTAAAAAATGCACATGAAAATTTCAAAAACAAGTTGAAAGAAACATTGAGTTTTATGATAATGTTATCATTGATATCATATTATTTTATTAACATGTGATTAACCTACTAGATGTTAGAAACGGTTCTAATATTCAAGACAAAAATATATATATATATATATTGACCGGTATTTGATAAATATTACCATGGGTATTGCTAATATTATAACATGGCATCATATGATGCCTTCATGCAATACGGTAAATCTGCTTTTTATGCCTACATGGGGAACCTTACCAAATTATAAGATTCAATCGTAAAAACAGAAAGGGGTTTTCAGAAAAAAATTCCTCGGAAGGGATTTTTGAGATAACTTGCAGCCCGGCGTACCTCTTAAAGAAGGAACCCTGAACCATATTTTATCTCGTTTATATGGTGTTCTAATCAATTATAACGAAGGAGTGCGAAAGTAAAAGAAAAAAGCGAAGTGGGGGGGGGGGAATTCAGTATGTTATACACCGATGTATCCTCTATCCATCAATGGTATAACGAGGGTTCTACAACTAAAACTAAATATGTTATGACAATTCTAAAAATACACACTGTCCTTCTGAGTTCTGACTTCCCTATAATTTTAAAAATATTGAAAATTGGTAGTGAATTATATAATTTTAAATATCTGAACGAGGAAGTTCACTGAGTTTGAACACATTCGGTTTTATATATGTATATATATATATAAATTATTAATTATTACCTATTAAATTATCTATTTATATATTAGTTAATACCTATATATTTTACATAAAGATAATAATTCGTTTTATTTAACGGTAATGTTTGACATCATATTATAATTGTATTTATCATTACTATTATTTCATTTTCTTAAGTAAGATTATAAATAAATAAATAATACATAAATACATACCGGGCGATTTTTACCTCCCGGTATAAATTTACTAGGGGTGATATTAATCTCTCCTTAAGCTAGTGTACGTACTTCATCTTTGTTTCGGGAAATATATACATCCCGAGGGGGGGGGGTATTAATCGCCCTAGTCTAACTTACTTTATTTTAACTTACTTAGTAATAAATATAATAGCCCATAAAAAACATGCAAATGCAACAACTGCCGACCACTAATTATTATCATCAAAAAATAAATATATATAATATATCAAATAATAATTAATTGTTCCTATAATTTTTTGGTACCTATATCATTGTAATAAAAAAATTACAATTATATCTATACAAATATATATAACCGTAAAAAAAATATTTAATTAAATTTTTTGGGTGGGCCGGCCTAAGGCCAGAGCAATATATAGGTGGGCCGAGCCCACCAAAGCCTCCCCCTAGCAACGTGCCTGGTCTTGTCAGCACCCTACATTAAAATTGAAATTGCGGGTGAAATAAAGCGTATAAATTCCCAAAACAGTCTAGCAAATTCATTCGAATTTCCGGCTAAATATTCGCATAATTTTTTTTCAATTTGTAATGGGAGGGGGGAAGGGCAGCCAAACGTACGTCAAACATTGTTGATTAAAATGACTATTGATATCATATACGCCTCAAGTACACCTGTTGTATATCACACATTCACAAGTCTCGTACAGTTACCAGCTACTTGTTTATGGAATTTTATCTGTTCGGCAAAACAATCGATGCAACATCTACGCAACACGCAAATGTAATAATACAATAATAAGCGTCTCCTAAATATATTTTTGTCGATTTTCAAATAGGTTTTATAGAAAAATGGCACGTTCAATAATACAAATGCAAACGTTATAATTTTTTTTTTAAACCTCTATATATAATAGTAAATACCTAGTTGCCATTTAAAAATCAAAAGTCTATTTCTTAACGTAAGAATTTTGAAAAATACCGTTAAATGCACGTATTATAATTTACATAAATATACAAAAATCAAAATTTAAAAATGTTTAACAGAAAGGAGAAAATTGCAATGAATCAGAATACTTTTCGAATACTATATATATATACATCACATATTTTTGGCCTTTGACACAGTAAGTTCGAATCGATGACCGGATGACCCATATCGGGCTTACCCTATATAGTATAAACCAATTATCTAACCGGAGCGGACTATTCCACATATACTAGTATTGGGCTGTAATATATCATATTGACCTAAACTAATTGTTTTTTGAGCGTGAAACATGCTTAGTGATATGTTGATTTTTAGAAAACTGAATATTATTATAGTGTGTAACAACCAATTCTTTTAAATTTTGTTATCAAACACTAAAACAACTTACTACATCTCTGGAAACATATTTTACTTAATTTTAAATAATTATTGATTATAACCGCAAGTCGCAACAATAAAAAAATGTTACTGATATAGGTAAAATATATTATATTGTATTTTGAAATTACTTTTGTGGTGTATTTAAACATTTTTCAATCGTTAGATTTTAATTTTTCTTAAAACTTCATTCAAATTGCCTATAAAGAACCCCTTATTAAAGGTAGTTTTTCGTTACGCTTTTGAAAACTACTTAAAAAATCAAAAAATGACCTTTATAAAGTACCAACTAAAATGAATTTTCTATCAAAAACCTCTATACCAGAAAACTCTTACTTTACTCCTTCTGCCCGAAAATGTGTATGTACATACATACCTAAATAAAAAGTATAAAATACACCATTGTAAAACATATTATGAAACACAATATTATTATATAAGTATAAAAATGTAGTATTTGCTATCTCAAGCGATCCAATGACAGCTTTCGGGGGAGTGTCATTCCCGTGTAGCCCTCCATGGCTGGCTGACTGCCGTGACAGTTATAGTTGTGTGAAATGCACTGACGAAAGTAGTCATCGTTCTTTTTGATCGTTAAAGCCCGTTATCGACTCAAAACAATTGCATATTACCAATATTAAATGGTGCAGAATAATATCCAACTCCATTAAAACTGCGGTAATTAAATAAAAATATATGTATATTACCACATATATGGACATATTATACTCACCCAGAACGGATAGAATACCCACAGCCAAGTCTTCTTTGTACCTATTTTGTACATATAACGATTTTTCTACTAGGTGAAATATAATTGATATAGCTTATTAAAAAAAAAAAAAAATGTAGTTAGAGTATAACATAAAACTAATCTTATATTTAAATGTCAGTTCTTAAAACCTAAATTACCACTTAAATGACATAAAAATTGCTATAAATAGCCCAAAATTGTTGAAAAAAAATATTGGATATTATTATGACTTTGACAAAATAGTAAAATACATGCCAAGTATACATTTTAAATATCTTATAAAGACACCTTATACTATCAGTGGCGACTTGGCTATATTTTACTTGATCGGCTAATTAAATAAAAAGGCACGTCGCAAATAAAAATAATATACAAATATACTCGTATTTATATTTATTTACTTGTTTATAAATTAATTTTAATTCTCTTATACACTTAAGTACACATATGAACGTTAATTTTAAACATTTAATTACGTTTAAATAACAATAATTTACGTAATACGAAATTTATATAAGTTAAAAATATTCACTACACTTTGAAATGCCATATTTCAATTTAAGTCAAATGAATTATTAAATGTACCTATATTCAAAATACTTTTTAAGACTATCTTAATTAAGTTATGTAGAAATGTGAAATTGCTTCGATGAAAAATTTAAATAGTATTTCTATAATTGATTAAATAATAAAGTGATATATACTGTATATATTATATAAGTGATATACTTCTAAATTTTTAATAACAATATTATTTATTATTATTTAGATAATTTAACCTATTTCACATTTTTACATAACTTAGGAATACTATTATTGTTTCAGTAAGATTCTATACTTGAACTATTTCAATATTGAAAATTTCATTGATGCTTTAAATATTTGAATGAATTATAAATAATTTTCGCAGTTGTATGCAATTAAAATATAAAACGTTTAATGTTCCTACAACGTTATTCCTGAAATATTTTTACATTGTTTTTATAAAATTATAAATACATTTATAAAAAATAAAAATTTAATATTTAAAATAAATTTGATGAAATATAAAATAATTATTATTGTACGGTTTTATGTAGTTATATTATTTAAACTCTCGTAATAAGTTACGATAATTTAATTCTTTATTAATAATACATTAAATGTATCAAATTTTTATCAAAATTATTTTAACAGATGATACCTAAAATGTTCTTTCAACATTGTAGAGAATACCTATTTATTTGTTTTCAGTGATTCGTGGTTAATTTATAATGTCAGGTTCTAATAAACATTAAACGTCTATACCTACTTATTACCTATTATATAAGTATGTATAATTTTAATATTTTTCACTTTTAGAGAGGTATAATATAATCTGGTATTTATTTTATTTTCCTTTTTATCGCATTTAAACTAATGTTACCTATAATTTACCATTTTAATTTTTAAGCAGTAACCCACTATATAATTAATATTGTATTATAATGCATTTTAAAATATAAAATAATGTCCGGATTTGAGGAGAAAATAAAATGAATAATAAATAGCTCAATATCAAGCGGGTACAATATTATCTGAGGGCCCAGTCGGCTAGGCCGCCGCTGGTCACCATCCTTTCTAACCTAACGGTACACTAAATTCATAACTTTAAATTCCGCGGACCACTTATATGAATTTTTTAAAAATAATGATTAAAGAACTTCCATATTATAAATATTAAATGCACCTTTTTAATACAACAAAATTATTAAATTTAGTTTAATTATTACAAAATACTTGAAGCTTATTTCAGTATTAAACATGATATTTTGTCATAACGCGGGGTAATGATGACTGCATAATTGTACGTTTATGCACGATAGACAATCACCCTTTATTACATACGCGGAAGTATACATAAAACATAAATAGGTTATATACTGTAGGACCTGATAAGATTTTTCCACGATAGTTCGTTTTGACGTATGAAAACGACAACGGATTACTATATCTAGAGATGTGAGGTAGATAAATTTTACGGGTAAATGCGTAAATGTAAATTTACGTCAATTTACTGATATTCTTTTACCGTACTTAAAATTGAGTGTTCTCAATGAAATGTGTTCTTTCATTTTGATTCTTTCATTCATTTTTTTCTAAAATATTAATATATTAGTCATTTATTTGAAATCTAAGTAGACATATTATTTAATTAATTACACTACAATAACAAATGGCATTGGCACAGGACTATTTTAACTTATATTATGCAGTATACTATATACATAAAATAAATATAAAATATAAGTACTAGTACTAGAACAGGGATGGCAAATAGGATTTTTTCAACGTGCCAATTTAAAACATAATTTTAAAAAAATTTTCAGCCGTGCCATAATTATTTTTATTAACACAGAAAAATATAAATGAAAAATTAATGATTATCACGTAGAAAATTGTGTAAAAATGGAAATAATACGTATAAAAAAATTATTTAATTATTATTATTTGTTAGAAATCTTTTGCTTCATATTGGTTGAAAGTTTTTTTTAAATCTGGTATGATACGATGTTGATTGCAAGGAAATACATGCTGCCGAATCTTCCTCCGTTTATCTGTTCCTAGCCTTTGAAAGTGTATGATTTAATATTAAAAAGAGACTCTCAAGCATACATTGATGGGAAAATCATTAACAATGAAATCGCTAATTTTTCGACTGAATTAAAAGTATCTGGAATACTATTCCATACTCCTAATATTATGTTGTCAACACCGCAATTTGTTTCTTCGTTATGTATTCGATGACGTTCCAATTCTTCGATACGCTCTCGCATATTCACAAATTTGTTTGTCCAAATTGGATTAGTTTGCAAATCGATTAACATTGAATCGCCATCCAATTAACATAGTTGTTATCAAATTCTTGAACATCAAATAAATCGGGATAATTAATTTGTTTTATCAATTTTTCAATTCTTTTAAAATCAAGAAATCTTTGTGAAAACTGTACTTTAATAACACCAAGAATATTGGAAAATTAATTGGTAAAATCCCAATTCGTTTGTTCAAAAATGTCCACTTCACCTAACATTTTTTTTAGTTTTGGGAAGTATAGACATTTTCCAGATTTTATATCGTTTATAAACATATCTATTTTAATTTCAAAGCCTATTATTAATCCAAACATGACTTAAATTGTTTTCCCACATCCTTGTAACTTTTTATTCAAAGTATTTAAATGTAATGTTATATCTGTGAAAAACATCAATTTTGTTAGCCACTCTGTATTATAAGGTTCTTTAAATTCAGTCTTATTATCATGTAAAAATTGGCGAATTTCGTCCAAACAATTTACAAATCTTTCTAACGATATGGCCCGGCTTAGCCAACGCACATTATTGCACATTAAAAGAGTATCATATTCACAGTTAACATCATTTCAATTTTTTATAAACTGTCTTTTACGCATATCACGAGCAACTATAAAATTAATAATTTTATTAACTTGTTCTGACAATTCTTTTAAATCACTTGTACCGATTTTGGAACTCAACATTTGATGATGTATAATGCAGTGAAATCCAATTATTGGATGTCCAACATGCTTTTCAAATAACTTAACAAAACCTATTAGTGCTCCAGTCATATTGGGTGCTCCATCCGTTGTAACCGAAATAATTTTTTTTTAAATTAATGTTTAGTTTTTTTAATTCATTGACGACAATATCACAAACATCTGTACATCTTGTTCTTTCAGGTATATTAGCTAATTTTAAAAGTTCCTCGTGCATTTCATTTCCGTTTGAAAAACGTGCGAAAATTGCTAATCTAGCAGATGACTTTATATCAGTTGTTTCGTCCAAACAAATAGAGAAGAAATCACAACTATTAATATCAGATTGAAGTTGATCAGAAATATTGACTGTCATTTTTAAAATTCTTTCTTTAACAGTATTTCTACTTAGTTGTAATTCTTGAATTCTCTGAAGTATTTTATCTTTATTATTAAAATCTTGGAATAAACTAGGAGCAGCTTTTAACATGACCATTTTTAAAAACTCGCCCTCACAAAATGGTTTTGAGTATTTAATAATCATATGAGAAATTTTGAAACTTGCTTCAGTGACATTATTAAAGGTTTTTACGAATTTACATAACAAATTAGATTGGTTTTCAATTACCTTCAAGCGTTGAGAAATAACTTCTTTTCTTTCGGCAATATTTAACTCAGAAATTTCTTTGTGGTTTGTTTCAAAATGCCGTTTGATAGAAGATGTCCGAGATACAATAACTTCAGAGCACAGACCGCATCGACTTTTATCTCCGTATTTTATAAAGCCATATTCAATTGTCCATGATGGTAAAAAATTTCGTACATCCTGTAATTTTTGTTTTTTTTGTATGTGACATTTTGAGTAAAAATTAATATTAATAACCGATAACCTAAAACTCGCACACAGTCGTATTCTCTCAATACACGAACGAGAACTGATTATATAATATTAACTTGTCCACACACTTCTAGTAATCTAGTGATAAATTATATTTTATAATAATAAAGATAAGATAACAATACGTCATTGTGAAATATTTATTATTAATATGAGCAATTGATAATTCAATTTATTGTATGTTACTTAAAAATCTAAAAATATATATGAACAAATGAAAGTTTTTTGAGTGCCATCGAAAATCTCATGCGTGCCAACCTTGGCACGCATGCCACTTATTTGCCATCCCTGTACTAGAACGTCATAAAAATATTTGATAACTATTTTACACAATCATTAAATTATATTATTATTATGTCATATTAATATTTTCCATTGAATTTCTGTCTTTTTAAATATACTCAAATGTACGTCAAAATTCGCTTAAAGAGGCCTGTGTCTCAGAATGTATTTAGGGACAATCAATTAGATAACAAAACCAATCTAATTCTTACGTGTGTAGCTATTTTTCGATAGATAATATGATCAGGATAGTAGGTACTTTAAGGAACTTAATTATTAATAATATTAATAATTATTAAAAATAAATATCTCAATATAATTAATTAAAATAATTCCAACTATTGAATTTTACATTATTTTTAAGATTTTCTAATAAAACACCTTAAAATCGAGTGCGCTGACATCTTCATATGGATGTTGTTTAAAAAACCTAATTTAAAAAAAAAAAAAACAAAAATTTATCAAACTACATCCAAATGTTTATACATGGCCGAAATCGTTTATTCAATAATATTAATGGTATTCATTTTACACTCATTTATACGGTTTATATGGATTTCTGTTAAATTTTATTGAGTATAGTAATACTCGTTTTTATATAATATAATGTATTATGTTAATTGTTAATCATTAAACATGCAAGCTTCAAAATAACACAAAAATAACATTAATTTGTAATCTTCCAAACTCACTTTAGTTTCATAAATTCAACATTAAAATTTATAAAAATATTAAACTTTTAAGTAAAATACGAATTTATAACTCTATAATAGTATTAAATTATACATGCACTTGCTCGTTACGCTCATATAATATATAATGTTCATTATATTCTTCACTACAAAGTACAAATAGATTTAAATCATTGCTTATATATCTTATTAAATTACATTCAAAATATCATAATGGTTAAACAATTTATAATATTTAGGGAGAAATATATTTGTAGGTTTTCTTTAAAACCAATAACGGATATAAAGGAAGGCTATAAGAGCTGAACCCTCATTTAAAAGAATTATTATTTTCTTGAATGTACAGTGCATTTTTCAAAATTTTCAAGCTTTTTAAATATTTTTCTAGCCTATAGATAATTATTATTTGTAGGAATAATTTAAAAGTAACACCTATGTATTATACCTAATCAAACTTATATTATGTTTTTAGGGGTTTATAAATAAAATTACAAATTTTATGACAATATGATATATAACAATTAGTTCTTTATACGTTATCCATATCTCTAACATTTTAATTTTAAATAATTAATAAAAATATATTTGCACTATATTACTTAAACGTTTTTTTTTTTTCTAAAACGTTTAATAAATGTTAATAAAAGTTAACAATCAATACGGTATCATGATATTTCCAAAAATAGTACCTTCACCTGATACTCATGATAGTCCGACGAAAACTATTCAATGAAGTTCCTCACCATAGCTGGGAGACCCTTCGAATAACAGTTCTCCAGTAGCCAATTAAAATGACCATAACAGTGTTGCCAAAAATAGAAAACTAAAATTTGAAATAGAATAGGTATTCAAGTTTATATTGAAAGATCGAATTTCAATAACACGTTTTGTTCCGGATAGATGAATAACCAGCGTCATCTCTACGAGTCAAAAGGAACTATAGAAATAAAACATTGGGTGCTAGAGGTCACTGTACGTACTTAAAGGAATGGATAAGCCACCATATTGTTAAATTCTGTGACTGAAGAGACAATTAGTTACCACATAGGTTGTATGTGGTTGTGATCACGGTTATAAAAATTTATTATTGATAAATGATAATATATGATCACGGATCGAGTGATACGATAAAATAAATTTAAAAAACATGAACAATAAACATAATTAAATTATAAATTACATAATAAAATATAAATAATTGTCACTTGTCAAATAATAAGTATTTTTTTCTAGCATAATGGTCAAACATAATCATAATATTAAGTCAAATAAAAATGTTTTCACAAATAATTTATATATAATTCACATTTATTCGTATTATTGATTTTGAAATAAGATCAATTTAGTGTATTTAACTCGTATTACGATACGATCACTTTTTCCTAACTTTGAAACATTCTGATGTTCAAGTATATTTTCGTAATAATGTGTAGATACTGTACTGTACTTATGGAGCCAAACCTTGTTTTTACATGACAAATATATATGTATTACAATTTTTTTAAGCGTGAAGGAAATATACGGAAAAATTGTTCAGAACCCTATTTTTTTAATCCAATGATTTGTTTTTACTTTCAAAACTAATATTAACTTTTGTTTTGCCTTCAAATTTGGTATAATATACATATAGCCTATAGGTAGGTAGATACTTACAGTAAAACTGTAAAATTAAATATTATTAAATGATTGTATTTTTGTGTAGATGGATACATAGATTCAATATTTAAATATACAATAATATTTATCAACATATATATTACAGTTTATACAAATAATGAATAAGTAATAATACTTATAGCATAATATTTTGAAATTTGAGAGGTTTACTGGGTTATCACTTATCATTTAAGTACCAACACTATCACAACCACTAAACCACAGTGACCATTGTGGTAACGTATATGCCCTTCGTACACACAACGCTCCATGTATTAGGTATAGGGATGGCTCATCCATTCCTTTATTATCTATGATCGCCACTTTTCTAATTCCAAAAGTCTGGCCCAATATGGGCTCCTATAAAAATTTTGAAAACGTTTATAGATTTTTCATTACGTACTCTAGAGCGGCCAGTCGCGGCTCGCGCCAAGCAGTGGCGGCTTGGCTACATTTGACTTAGACGACTAAATAAATAAAAAGTCCTTTCACAAATAAAAATAATCTAAAAATATATTTATATTTATTTATTTGTTTGTTTATAAATTAATGTTAATTCTCCTATACACTTAAGTACATCATATGTATATATTATATCAACGTTAAGGGGGCTGGAGCAGGACCTATTCTAAGGAGTAACAATTAGGCATTTTAATTGGCATGTATATTTTTGGTCATATCCAGTGGTGGATTTGTGTAGGGACGTGGATTTGGGGACGGCGCTAGTCCTCATTTTTTTCATGTTTAACAGCGTACCCCTTAATTTATTTATCAAGGAACACAAGGAACGCAGTTTGTTTTAATTTTTATTTAATATTTTAAAAAATTATAATTTTTATTTTTGAAAAATCTTGAAATTACGAAAATGAATGTTTTTTGTTCTTATCACATAATAAATTTTAGATAAAAAGTATGATATAAAATGTTGTATAGTTGATCTTATTAAATCATATTGGTATCATATAGATAATAAATAATTTTCATTATCCGTGAATGGCTAAAACCTAAAAGGATGGCGAAATCCATGTGACACCGATAAATTTCAGTTATTCTATCTTCTATGCTATCTTGAAAATATATTGTAACCTAACAATGATGTAAAAACAATTTTGGATTTTTCTATTCTATTCATGTTATATAATAATCTAAAAGGTTTATAAAAATGACTCCCGATTAAGAAACCATGGATAGGTGTGGGGGACGAAGTACTTTTTCTCTATTATGTCCCGGAACGCTGATTTTTTAACTAAGCTCAAAGTCCGTCTTTATTTTTTTTCCCAATTCAACCACTGATCATATCAATGTGTGAGTGTGTAAATTAAACACTAGTGTGCTTAAGCTGTAGATTCCAAGAATAGTCGAATACTGATAATCATAATAATATTGAGATAAAAACTTACTATATTGTATACGTCATATAATATACAGTTATTACTAAAATATACCGCATTGTGTGTACAACCGATCTATACTGTATATTATGTGTATGCACTGTACAGGTACATTTTATTTCATTTTGCGTATCTCTCCTGTGCGGCGTCCGCATTATTGCCGAATTCTCCCTCCTGTATTTTTGTGTTTTGATTGTATAGTTATGACGGGCGATTGTCAACATCGCCCCAGAGCCAAGAGCTGTTCGATACTCGATAACCGCGCAGATGAATAATAGATACCTATTTCAACCGCGCTATAATTTCTACATATATTTTTAAACTCGATTACCTCATAGTATTTTCATTCATAACAATGGAAAACAATTTATACTTTTAATAATAATATTTTGAAAATGCATTACAATGTAAATATAAATAATTTTTAATATTTAAATCAATATCTAACTTGTTAATAAGTAATTTGTTACCATTTTAGAGGTGGACGATCGCCCCGTCGCCCCTACACACCAGCCGCCACTGTGTTTTAAACTTAAGTTTATACATTTCGTTTTATGTAAATTATTGTTATTTAAAAGTAACTAAATTTTTTAAATTAATGTGGTTCGACTCGGTCAAAAAAATTTTGTTTTTAGACCTTTCGCTGTGACAATATTGTGAGACTTTGGATTATCCAATTTAAATTCCGTAAAAACCAAAAAATTGTATGACATCTTTTCTAGGATTTAAACGAAATGTTGTACGAAATATGAATTTTTGACTTTGTTATAATTAAACAAAATTTCTATATTTTTTATTTGTGTATATCTAAAATCTAAACAATTTTGTTACAGTGAAAGCAATTTTTAGTTCAAAAAATGATTTGGTAAACGGCCGTACTTTCATTACTTTTACTTGTGTGCTCAAAAAAAGGCAGAGTTCAACTAAAATAACATGGCTTATTAATAAAATATATATATAAAAGAAGTATTTAAATTTATCAAGATATGGCTCGTTCATTATGATTTATAGTTTCGGCTAATGATGTATCTTCAAAATCGTAACCCAGTGGTAAAAAGTCAATGGCCATTCGTTTTCAACGTAAGACTAAAAATAAAAATAATAATAATAAATATTAAAAAATTAAAATGTAAAGTGTTATAACCTTTGAATAGAGTTCTTTTTACGCTTTCAACAAAAGCTGTGTAAATAATTGTTTGAGAGAAAACAATTTTAGTTGGTTGATAAATTTTAGTTGATTTGGTGGTACAAATACCTCAATATTTTCAGCGGTTGCGCGGCTATTATATACGATTTAATTTTTACCATGCCTGTGATTTCATAAACCTCTTTGTTAGTTAATATATCAACCATTTGTTTAAATTAATGTAGAACGATTGGCCTCGTGACTGTTTTTCTTGCAATGGTGTCGAAAATTGATCGTTATAAGTGTTTTAATAAATCTTGTCTATTTAGCATGACACGACATCCTTCTTGAATTTCAGAATTTAAAACCAATATGTTTTTACCTCTATACACTACCTTTTAGCTTTTTAATTTCATAATTTAGAAAAATACCACCTCTACACATTTGTGAATATATTCGTTTTAAAAATGTTGGACTTATATTAATAAACCTCCATGGTGTATTATATGAATTATGATATTGGCATCATCATTCGCATCAAACCCAATATGAACGAACTTATGGTCTATAAAATCTACGACGTAAGTAGTTGAATCGATGAGGTCACTCGGAGGTGTTGGTGGAATATACTTGTACAGTTGTTTTTTGTAGATCGGAGCATTTTCTTTAATTGTTCCAGCCATATTTAAAACGATTCTCTATTAAAACGTTAATCTGAAATAGGTCTTTACATTTAAACGATGACACATGAACTGATATTTTTTCAGCGCTCT
Organism: Pemphigus obesinymphae; assembly: GCA_025469235.1. NCBI lineage: Eukaryota > Metazoa > Arthropoda > Insecta > Hemiptera > Aphididae > Pemphigus > Pemphigus obesinymphae. The sequence continues at coordinate 2,955 of JAIPRL010007921.1, read as the reverse complement.
TGTGGTAGTATTGTAACTAATTGTTAACGTGTTAAAGTGGGGGTAGTTTTGTACCGTTTATTACCACCACCTATATATTTCTCTACCCTGTTATCCCTTAAATAGGTAGCAAAAAGAATATATTATATAATGTTATCAGAAAAAAAAAATAATAACACAGTTAGGCACATATATGATAATACGTCGTGTACCGCAGTGGCGGTGATGATAGAGAGGGCAGTGAAAATAATACACAGGGGTGAGGAGTATGGCGTCAGTGGCGGATGAGGTGAAGATGAAAAGGACGGTATAGTGGTGGGGGATACGGTGGTGGCCAGCAAAACTGTGGAATCGGTGGTGCTGATAGAGAGGGGGTAATGGTGATGGCCATAGTAACAGTGAGTCAAACGGCGAAAACGGCGGAATCAGTGGAAAAAACGGCGGTGCCAGGATCAGCATTTATATACTACACTTTGTCATACCCTATTACGTATTATAACAAAACATATATCTCTTATAAGTTATAAGGTTAGGTTTTTAAAAATTAATAAGTATAAGAACATTTTAAGTAACAACATTTGAAAATATGGTCAGTTTTTAAAATTATCAATTATGTGTATAAAAATATAAGGAATCAAAAAAAAAAGAAACATTATTGTTGTGGTTAATAGAATGTTAATGACTATAACTAAAAATCTCTTTTAACATTAAAAAATAAGATAAAAAGTATAGTCTTAAATGAATAATTAGCAAAAAATCAAAAATAGAATTATAATAAATATTAAAAAAATCAAACAAAAAAAAATGGTAACTATATAGTGGACTGTATTTTATAAACAATAATAAATATTAATAGAAAATATAATATAAATCCCAATAAAATAAATATATCTAGGTAGTATTCTGTTTATGAGGGGACGGGAAAACGGCCACGCGCAGGAACCTTTAACAATTATAAATGCATTTTTAATTTAAAATTATTAAAAATTAATTATGGCACCGCTTTATAATATTATGGCTCACTGATTTTAAAAATATTTATTATATTATATTTTGTTTTTATTTTCGGATTGGATACAAATAAAATAAATATTAATAAAATGTGTACAATATAATAGTTTACATATACCTATTCATAGCTAGTCTATAAAACAAGACAAACCGAAATACGTACTTAGGTATATAATACTTTGTCATACCGAAATAAACTACACGTACCTACCTAATAATGTACAATATTACGTTATTATAAATATTTTTTAAAAATTAAGTAAATTTTTTTTAAAAAATGGTTAGTTATAAAAATGTCAATAACGTGTATAAAAATATAAGGACTGACTCAAAACAATATATTTTATAAATAAATCAATTGCGGTGCACGGGGTCACATGTTTAACGCGTAGCGAGGGACATGGAAATATCACACTGTTTGGAATAACCATCATTACATAATTTTTCAATCTTAAACCGATAGCTGACTTTACGTATAACTATATATATATATATAGTTAAATTAATTGTTGTCATGCATATATTTTTATACCTATACTAGTTTAGTACTTTAAACTATTTATTATGGTACCGTTACTTAATACAACAGTTACCATACCTACTGAAAATCGAACAAAATTTTACTAAAACTAAAATAATTTTTTCCCTGTGAAGAGTCTTTTGGTGAGTCTTTTCAATCTCCATATAAGATTTATTGGTTTACTTTCGTATCTTTGCCTAGATTTTTTTATTTTTAAATAAAATGTTTTTACGATGAACAATCAAATTTCACATACGTTTACAACCAGTGGCGTCATTTCAGTTATTTTTTCGGGCGTGCGAGCTTTTAGACAAGGCCAATTTTAACATTTAACCGGGTTGTTTTAAAAAATATTTGAAGACATTTTTTTTTTATAAAAATGAATATATATATATATATATATATATATGCAAACATTTTTGAAGTAGGCCATTTTTCGTTCTGATACTACGAAAATACTTCTTTAAAAACGTAAATAAGCTATAGCTATAAGCAGAAAGAGACGATCTAATTTTTTTTCGCCGGCGCAATTATGATTATGACTGTAGCCTGTAGTCATATGGTAAGCCACTTTTAAATTAGTGGTAGTTGCGTCGCACACCCTGCCCCCTCTCAAATAGTGCATCTGCTTACACCGTATAATTACATTACACTAATTATTTGTTTTAGCCTTTATGTACATATTATAGTGCATTACACATCATACTATAGTAATATATGATGAAAATTATATTATAAAGTTCAATGTTGTTCTTGGGATCGTAACATAATATCCCGCAACGTAATAACATTTATTGATGTGCTTTGATTTATATTGTGTCCGATCACTCCGACCGTACTATTAACGAACGGCCAATAATTTATTGGTACATGTTAATTTTCATCATACTACGTAAATTTACATCAATCGTAAGCCTCTGTTGTGATAATATGATCACACTACATAAAACCGACATAAAATAAAATATCTAAAAATTTAATACAATAATAATAATACGGGGACTATGAGACTTATTATACTGACTATGTCAATATATACCACATTAACCTAGGGTGAACATATACATCCCGTATTTTACAGGATTCACCCATATTTTAGCATCGTGTCCAGGCAGACGCGTATTTTAATATTTATAACAGTCTTTATAAACGTCAATATATTCAAATATATTACACTTATAAGTGTGCCTTTGCCCCATATATATATATTATTAAGCGTAGATAAAATTATTTTAACTCTTCGTAGTCCCCAGACTATAATTATTAATTTTGATTTATAAATATTAATATTTTGTATAATACCTATGCATGTCATAATGAGTGGAATTTGGGTATGGTAGATTTAATAAGGGAAGAGGAAGTGTGGAGTGCCGTGAGAAAAATGAAAAATAAGAAAGCGGTGGGACCGGATGGAGTACCAGTAGAAGTATGGAAAGTATTAGGAA
>JAIPRL010007920.1:0-21845 GCA_025469235.1 Pemphigus obesinymphae | reverse complement strand
ATACACCCTGCCTAGAACAATTAATTTTTCGAAGCCAGGATACCGAGAATTTGGTTCTCCTTTTTTTAAAATCTATTATTACTAAATGTATAGTATGTTGGTACTTCAATGTATAATAACGTCCTAGGAAAATTGTTGTGATAACAAAGTTCAAAAATTGCGTCAAACAGCTTCATATTTATATGAATAGAGTATTAAGTAATTTAATATTTATTCTACATACAATATTTATATGGCATTCATATATACGGAAAGTTATCCAATATATGGATCCAACGATTGTTAATTGTGACAACCCTTCCACCAGACACCATGAGAGCAAAAATATTTCCACCATCTATAATATATATATATATATATATATCTAATATTCTTAAGTAATTTCTAGTAATAAATAAGAATATCATTTGAGTTTTCTCTAACTTAAAGTTGGTATGAATAAAAATTCATTGCAGAAACAGTTTTTCTTGAAGGAACCCGTGTTACTGGATTGACTTTTTGCACGTCAATTAAATAACCATTTTCTCCACGACAGAATATTAGGGACTATTGCAATGTGTCATAAGACCGATGTATTTCACTTACTCAAATTAATTTATCATAATTAATTTATTTATCAAAAATAAAAGCACATTCTAACATGGCAAAATCGTAATTATCATGCGTTTTAACTTTATTTTGATAAATATCATATGATATCGCCACTATCATATTACTTTATTTGGCCGTCCAAAAATGACGTCTCTGACCCTAAAATCCTCAGTTTCTCCACACAGATTTCTCACTCTTGTACTCGCCCCTTCATACATATCTTCAATTATGTTAACATACACCTTTGGTTATCCTTTCTTCATTAATGCCTACTTTAAGATCTCCCTAGTAACCCTATCATAAGCCTTCTCTAGATCAATAAATACCATACACAATTTCTTTTTCATTTCTCTGTACTTCTCTACAATCTGTCTCACAAAATATTGGCTCCATTAGAGACCTCCCAAGCATAAACCTAAACTGATTTCTAGTAACAGTTGTCTCAACTCTTACCATTTTATCTATCTTTTTCCAAATCTTCATACTGTGGCTCATAAGTTTTATCCCCCTATAATTTCCACAATCCTGTACATCTCTTTACCCTTAAATATTGGTACTACACAACTCTTCCTCCAAGCTTCTGGAATTTTTCCTTCTACTAGTATATTATAAAGAACTTTATCAGCTATTGTATACCTAAACTTCCTAATAATTTCCATATTTCTACTGGTACTCTATCCAGTCCCACCGCTTTCTTATTTTTCATTTTTCTCACAGCACTCCACACTTTCTCTTCCCTTATTAAAACCACCATACCCAAATTCTACTCTACCCGATCAATTGCCTCTCTCGGAAATTCTTTATTTAATAATCTCTCAAAATAGTCTTTCCATTTCTTTATTACTTCATTTTCCTCCGTTAATATCCTCTGATCCTCATCTTTTATACACCAAACATTTCTAAAGTCCCTGGACTGTTTTTCTCTTTCTTTAGTCTCCTAAAGACTAAAGAAAGGAGTCTCCTCCTTTCTATCTCCTGTACTACTTCTGCCCACCACCATGTTTCCTTATCCTGTGGCATATTACCTCTACTCACGCCCACGACTTCCTTAGCAACTTTCTTAACACCCTCTGCTACCTTTTCCCACATTTAGTTTATACTCCTTTCCATGTTCCACATCCCTGGCCCAATTAGCTTTCTTATAAATTCTTTTTCATTTTCACCCGTTAGTTTCCACCACCTAATCCTCGGTTCCTTAACTATATTTTTCTTTTTGTACACACTCTTTTTCCTACACCAAATATCCATAACCATTAACATATGTTGTGCTGTTACACTTTCCCCCGGGATCACCTTACAGTTCTTACACTGTTTCATACCCCTTCTTTTCCACATAAAATAATCAATTTGTGATTTATTCCCTCCACTCTTATAAGTTATATAATGCCCTTCTCTCTTCCTAAAATAAGTGTTTACAATTGCTAATTCATACGCTGATGCAAATACAAGTATTTTTTCTCCAGCCTCATTTCTTTCTCCATACCCATACCCTCCATGCACTCTATCATAATCTATTCTATCACAACCTACATGTCTATTCATATCCCCACCAATTACAATATTCTCAATTCCTTGTACTGCTTGCATTACTTCATCCATCTCTTGCCAGAACTTGTAGACAGTAGAATCCCACTTGTAGAGCATACGCACTTACTACATTTTATACCTTATCTTCTAATGTTACTCTCACTAAATAACCCTATCATTTTTTCTAATCACCTCTACTACTCTTCCTTTCATGTCTCCATCTAATATCACTCCTACACCATTTCTTGTACTAGTCCTTCCTGAATAAATGATTTTATACTCCTCACCCCTTTCCACTTTGTTTCTTGCACACAACAAATATTCATATTTTTCCTCTTCTAAAATTTCTGCTAACTGCCTACTCCTACCTGTTAATGTTCCTACATTCCACGTACCTACTCTCACATTGAACCTATCCTAAATATATCTAATTTATATATATAAATATATATTTTATATATATTTTTCCCCTCGAAATAATACAATTTTTACAGCTTCCATAGTTAATTGTTATAGGTGTTCGTTGTATTACTCACACACTTCAATTACCTGTATTAAATAGTTTAAAGGATTTTGCAATTAACAATTTATTAAATAAAGTTAGAGCTTTGGTTCGTAAATTACGTAATCAGAAATTTCAATACATAATTAAAAAGGAAAAACTAAAACAGCCAATTCTCGATTGTCTCACTTGTTGGAATTCTGCACTGTATATGTTGGAGAGGCTACAATACTTTAAAAAAATTTATAAAAATCATGTCAGAAAACGATAAACAGTTTAAATAAGTTTCCTTAAATAATTTTGAATGACAACAAGTTGAAACTATTACTAAAGTTCTTTTACCTGCAAATTTTTGTTAAAAAATATTGCAACTAGAACAGCTGGTAATCACAGATTTTTTTTGGTACATGGATTTTATGTAAGATTCAAACAGAGGCATTGAAGTCATCTTTTTCTGCTAAATTAATACAGACGTTGGTTAATAGAAAAAAAAGCTATATTTTTGGATCCTCGATTTAATGTTATTTTAAGTGAAGAACAAATAGATAAGGCTATTAAACATTTAAAAAATTTTCGGATTTATTTAAAACAAATAGAATCAAAAAGATTGCAATCAAGCTCTATCATTAATATTTATGATCATAAACAACAAAGTTAAAATAACTTAACAGATTCAGATGAACTTGAAATTTATCTAAGGAACCAAGATTATACCAATCAGATTTTCCATTTTGGTAATTTATCAAACTCTCGAACATCTAAAATGGGAACTAAAATCGAAACACTTTTAAAATAATTTTATATAGAACATAAAAGATTGAATCATAAATCAAATAACCTCCAATTTTGGGATTCCAGAAAAAACATCCATCCAGAACTTTTCGAATTATCAAATATTCTACTGTCTATCCCTACTACTCAAGTGAGTATTGAAAGACTTTTTGCGGGTTTGAAGTTTGTGCTTTCTCCATACAGAAGTAATATTAGTGCAAACAATTTAGAGGATCAATTACTTGTCCGCACCAATAGATTATTTGATAAAAAAAAAAGCAAAAAATATGAGTAATTAATTTGCATAATGTAATTAAATAATTAGATACATAAATTAATTAATATTTAATATTTTAATATTTTAGAGTATGCAAGCATGCAGAAGCTTTTTAAATAAAAATTGTATCATAAAATAAATAAAATAAATATTTTATAATAAAATTATTAATTTCACTAATATTTGTTCATTATTACCTTGTGATCTAAATATTATAAATATAAATAAATACCAACTATTTATTATTGCTAAATATTGGCTACAATAATTTGAGTTATTTAATGTTATTGTTATTAAAGGTATATATATAAATATTTTTAGATACTTAAATAGAAGTGATTGCCTAATGTTAGCTTAATTTCATAGATTAAAATGAAATATGAACCTATCAATAATGTTTTAAAGTTGAGACTCAATTTAAGCAAATTTAAATCGAAATTTCGATAATTTGAAGAACCGGTATTAACTGGAACCAAAATTCAAAATTTTCACGAACCAGAACCAAAACCGGAACCGAAATGTTTTTTTTAAAGAACCGAACCAGAACCACAATCTAAAAAATCGTTAAGGTTCCAGTCCCTTATCATAATTTATAGTAGTGCTAAGATGCCGCCATCGTTTATTGATGGACCATTTTTTCTACCATAGACACACAACCGGGGCCAGGTAAAGAGTTTATAAATTTACCACCTTGTATTTATTCTTGCTACTAAGTTAGTAAAAATGTAAATTAATTTACATTGTTTAAAAAAAAAAGGTATATTTACCTTTATTCATGACGAAAATTGCGTGCTATTGATTTAAATATTTTCAAATTTGACTTATTTTACTGGTAAAGAAATTTTAAATGTTATAACCATTTTTTCCTTTTAAAATTTATCATTAATGGTATTAGGTATATTTTATAGGAGTAGTAATAACACAAAAGTGCAAGGTTGCTCCAAAATGAGCGAAATTAATAAATGTATATTGTACTATTTAAACTACATTATTTTCGTATATTATATTACTTATCACATTAAAATTAAACAAAATACCAAAGAAAAAATTTTGATTGTAGTCTTAGGTGTTGATCACAAAATATCAAACTAAAATGATTTTCTATACTTCATTTTTTAATGTCAATGAAAAATGCTGTTTTCGTGTTTCGTAATGATACCATACATGAGTTCTATGCCCAATCCAAATTGATTGGTTCTATGATTCAATAAAGTACTGATACTGATGGAAAATGATGGCATAATTGTTTTCCGTAATTTTCCTATGATCATTCCATTTGTATTCACTTCACCTGCTTAATTCCATATAAATTAATATAAAATTACATAATAATATAGAGGTACTACAATTTTTATTCAAGATAGTTTTCAAAAATAGTTTCAAATAATTTGTATTTTATGCACAGTCGTGTTAATATCTAAACAGGATTTTGAAAGAAAAGATAATTAATGTCAATCAAAATCGGGAGAGTGAATACCAATTTTCTTACTTAAGCTGAATTATATATCGCGTAAAAAAAAGTCCATGTACATTGTACATATATTATAGTTGTGGTTTGTGAGTAAGTATCTACTTATTTATTTAAATTTTGAGAAAATACGTCAAAGGGTTCCATATGAACAATCACAGTACATAATATACTACCAAAATAACCTTTAAAATGCCTTATTTTTTAATAATTATCTATTTTGATTAAAAAAATAATGGTTAAAAAAGTCTTGATGAAGTTTGAATGTATTTCCTATTGAATATTCTTTTCTTTTAATTTTTTAAAGTTACCTTCGCTATATTATTATATTCGGTATTATTATACAATATAATATTATAATAATATTAGTATAATATAATATATATATAATACATATAATATAATATATAATATTATATTATATATAATGCAATATAATATTAATTTTATAACTTCAATAAAAAAATTAACAATTTTCCATCTTCTTATTTTCCAAATTGTAACATGTTTAGATTAGTATCTTCACATATTTGGGCAGTCAAAAATAGACGTTGAAGACTAAAGAAGCATAGCTACTAAATTATTGGACGAGCATAGTAATTAAAATTATGACTAGCTTGAAAAAGGAAAAAAACTAATAAATTTAAGGGAAATAACACAAAAATAATAAATAAACTAGTCATGGTTACCAACAGGTAATATTTGTAACTACCAAAATATGTCGAAAACTATTATTCATTTGAAAATTGAAATACCAGAAATTTTAAATGCACTGAACATATTACCGACAACTACTCATGTTATAATATATACTAAAACTTCGCTCGGAATCATTTTATTGAAACAAATGATTTATATTTCTTTCAAACTCAATATATCAAATATTCTACCCAACATCTGAAGTGCTTCCATCTCCTAATAATCCTTTTTTTTATATATAATAATACTATCATGGAGATAAATAATAAATACAGTGAATTGTATTAATATTACTCTACATTACAAATTTTAATTATTTTTTTTTAAAAAAATACAAACAATGTAACATGGTTAACCTTATCATGAGGGGGAGTGTCACATCCGGTGAGGGATGATACCCTTTCGAGGGATTATATTAGTGCTAAGTGCTATTCAAGACCTCGTTTGGTTCAGGGAGCGTCCAACATCCAGCTGGGTGGTCCCGCGTTGTCTAAAGACCATGAGCACCTGTCGTACCAGTTCACTGATGATTTTATACCTCATTCTCGATATATGACACTTGTCGGAAGAGTCCTTACCAACACTTACCGGGTTTTTAGTTACCGGTATCCTTAAGTGCTCCTAGCCAATAAAGTGGTATGGAACCTCAGGTGAACGCTAATCAAAACTGCCGATGACCTGTAGTTCAATCAAGCGACCCTGACCGCACATCTTAACACCGACGGTTAGACCGTGGTACCGTAATGACCCCGTAAGATAGTAAGATCATCGATGGGATCTTTCGACTTAACCATTGCATTGTCACCCGGGGGTTAAATATAAGCCAACCTACCAAGGATTAACTCGTAAGAGAGGGGCTCCTGTTCGGCCCTTAAATCCGGTCACTGAATCAAATAGCGGTGGTCTTTGCCATCTGGTATTAGACTTTATATGGGATTTCAGATCAGTCTGGACCAGACCTCCCAAAGGAGCGACCCGTTCTTCATGAAGTCACAAACGGTCAGAACTTCCATGTCCTGATCCCGAAGGTTTCGGATCACCTGTCCCCTGGACCCGACCTAAGCTGGCCAAACATTTTCAGTCGCCTTTTACGATAGGCAGAGCATATCGTGTTGGAATTCTTAGCCCCCCCCCCACATGAGGTCACGGCCTACCCACTATTACTGGGTGTTAGCTGTCCACGTACCTGACACACGGAGCCCATCCAACTGCACATCCTCGAGCGTGTCCCTACCTCTTTTGTCGCTTTCACCTAGAGATCCGTCAGAGACACCCCGAGGCCTATGTCATGCACCGCCCTGACCTGACGTGACATGCAGTTCAGTTACTATTGACCTTATCTGATTTTTTTCGCCTTAGTATTAGTTGTCTGTTGGGTCTATTATCACCTCTATCATCTCTATTACATAAAAAGTCTTTTGAGAATCTTTTAAATTCTGTGAATATATCTCTGTTTGAGATTAGACTTTCCTGGCTTCGGAGGCTACGTCTTTCCGTGTTTTTCCACTGTCTATAACCTTAGTCTTTGTACCTCATTCCTCTCGCATTTAAGGACATGGTTGACCGTCTCACTTCCACCTTTACACTGACACTAGGGACTCTTGACAAGTATAAACAAATGTAGCTTACCGCGGAAATCGCCGTGGCCAGACATCATTTGAGTCATGTAATGATCAAGTATAAGTGGCAGAAAATATCTTATTCTGACGTCTGAGATTACACTGTACGTCAAATTTCCTTCTCTGTGTTATCCCATCTATCTTGCCAGGTATTCAGGGTTTTTTCAAATGGTATAGCAGGTGTATTGTTGCCAAATAGGTCTCATTTTTTTGCTAAATATTTCCATGAGCACACTCTAATTACTAAATCTGACGGAAATATCCCAGCAATAGCTTGCAACCCTTCCGTACTTATGGTACGATACCCAATAGTAATGGAGATTAATGGCTGTCTTTGGCTTGATCCGAGCAATATATTTAACCAGTAATTTTACCTCTAGTCATATAGTACTTGCATATGTCATTCTGGGGATGAAGACTGCTTTATAAATTACTCTAGCCGCCTCTGACTTAGCACCCCAGTTGGACGATGTTATACCACACATCTGGCTATAAAGGCCTTTAGACATTGATCCACAATAAGTATAATGGTCAAAAAAGTTCCATCTCGTGTCTAGTTTAACGCCAAGATAAGTTATTCGGCTAATGAATGTCACGTCCATGTCATCAAGGTTGATGATAAAGTCGGGTTTGTTCCCGCCCTTAAGGAGTGTTATTTTCGTATTTTTGCATGCTAGTTTGTGACCTCTGTGTGCAGCCAAATCTTTGATTTTGAGGTGAAACTTCTAAATTTTTTCGATTGCCGTTTCGACTCTCGCTGTGGCCAGCTAAGATGATGACATCATCTGCATATGCAATCACTTTTAGGTTATCGTCATGTTGAATGCAGAGCACCGCGTCCATAACGATGTTCCACATGAATGGTCCTAATCTTGAACCTGCAGGTAGCCTCTAAGAACTTTCTTTTCTAGAATGGTGTCCTCAATTCTAAGGTGAATATACCTATTTTCTAGCTAGGATCTTATAAGTTCGCTTCCCCTCGTTTCTTCTATTCTTCGCACAAATACGTACATCTAAAGTTCACTTTGACAGTTTAGAATGCAAGATTATGTGGCACATGGCGTTTTCGAATTACAAACACTTTTCAACAGACTCTTGTGTTTTGATAAATCATATTATTATTATTATTGTTATTATATGTTAGGTATATATTTATAATTAATATTGTAAGTAGGTACCTGACTATTTAATTTTCGTATTAAATTACCTATATTAATAGTTATTTATAATTAATTATACCTATAAAAAATTCTGAAAATCGCACACTCTTGGGTGTGCCGGACTAATTTCTATGATGGATATACCTCAAAATCAAGACCGAAGTGTGTGGTAAAAGAATATCGATGATGTTATGAGAATTTTCCATTGTTTGAAAAATTGAGTGAAAATTATCCGTGTGATTTACGGATAGACAGTGCTTATTTCAATATTTTATTAGCGTTTAGTAATCCCAAAGTCTATTTTTAAAAAGTTTTTTTCAAACAATGAACATCAGCCATATTTACTTTCAACACATAGCACTACTTTCAATCAGTGGCGTATTTTCATTTGTTTTCTGTGGGGTAGGAGGTCTAGTGGTTTGTATTACCTATACAATTATATATTACCTATAAATTGTACTGAAATATTGAACATAAAATTTAACACGTAAATAGTGAAAAACAAATCTCAAAATAATGTTTAAATTATTTAAATATAAAAGTGAATTCAAATTTCAAATTATATAATATTTTCAATGTCTTCATCACAATATTTTAATAGTATTGACATAAAACATTTTTAACTTACAAAATGATTTAAGAAATATAAAAGTGAAAATAAATGAATAATTATAATAAGAATATTATTGTATTGTGATATGGTTTATAAAAATTTTCATTGCATGTTTCCAACTTCGAAATGGTTTTCTAACTAAAGAACTGAGTATTCGGGAATTTATACCCGCTCTAGCTTTAGCAAATGCTACACAAAATGTACAAAATGAACCATCTATTTTGGCAGAATATGCTAACCAAGGATATTTATATAGCCATGAGTATTGAAATTTTTAATTTTTGGGTCGTTTATCTATACCACTAATAACTTCAATAGGAAATTTTATATTGGATTGAGGCTTCCAACATTTATATAGAATTTCATCTCTTTCAACTTCAGTTAACGAACGGTTATAATAAAATGTGACATCAAAATTACTAAATTCGTTAAATAATTACACTTCGGTACTATCGTTTTCGTTTAATAACTTTAAACGTTTAACAATATTATCCGGATTTGATGAAGTTTGACGTATATTTTTGGAGAGATAACTATAAAATTATAAAGGTGTTGTCGATTATTAATATTATTTGAAATTAAAAAAAAATAAATTCAATAAAGACTGCTTTTTTTGCTCGTTTTTTTAATTGTTAGATATCGTAAAATAATGTACCTATCTATTAAATTAAAGACGTAACTTATTAAGTTTTGTATATATGTGAAAAAAAATTTATTCAGAATTTATCCTCACAGGTCATAGTTGAAATGTGTTCACTTTAATACTTGGAAGAAAAATTATAATAAAAATGACCTACATATACTACAGCTACTCTATAGATAAGGCCGGTATATAACGTATTGTCTATGATATCTCAGATTTCGGAGAATAAAAAGTTCAATGATTATTATTTATTAACTGTATTTACTAGTACTAATTTTTTAAAGGTAGTGCCTGGTAAATAAATGGTAATATAGTAATTATGTAGAGAGACAGCAATAAAATATAATTATTTGTAATATTTATAAAATTTATTTCATAAAATTAAAAATATAAAATATATATATATATATTATATTTCTGCCTAAATATAAATATTTATTTTTAGTTATAAGGGAGTTCATTAGCCCCCCCCCCCATCTGTAAATATGCCAGTGTTTTCAATATATAGAATAATAAGAGGTAATAAAAATAGTAGGTGCGTGATTAAAATTTGAACGTTGTGTAAACCCGTAGTTTAGAGTGTGAAAAGATTGTGCAGTTAAAGGCAGCTAAAGCATTGGTTTTCTATATAATTTAGATTCCATTATGTAATTCATTTTGGTCGAGTTTAATTTATCACAACTATTATTATTATACCGTGAATAAATATTAACAATAGTAAATAATACCGCGACGTAAATAATCTTCTCTTATGGTGACAACGTGATAGAACGATCCCGCGCAAAAGTTGCCCGAACGGCAACCGTGACAGGATTCACGCACGTGAACGACGAATCACGCGCGTAAAAATTCCCATGAGTGAATTATAAATAAACACCCTCATAGATTTTTGGCACTCATAGATGATCGCACAAAAGACACCACGCATTACGCATACGTATCACGCAATATGGTTGTAGGAAACCAAGGTTTAAATGATTAACTACGCTCAACAACATGTAAAGAGAGCACACATGTTTCATCGCATTCTTTCCTGAAAAGCTATTGTCTTTAGATGCAAATTCTTTCCCGAGCGATTGGAATGTGACACTCCAATCACACGCAAAAGAGTGTGTGTGTAAACGTAAATAAACACGAGTATTTATCAGACGTACTTTCCTTGATAATAATTGTGCGTGTCAATCATTTGTGACGCTCTTTAAACGAGTAGTGTTATTCCACGCGTTTGCCTACGTGTTACGGTGATTTCAAATTTTATAATATACATTATTTTATAATTAGCTATATTTATTATTAGCTAATGTAGGTACTGAATTTCATATCTTCATATGAACGACCTGTAGCATGAAATCTAAGAGTTTCTATAAGCTTTTCTTCTAGAGTTATTGCCATTCTCCTCACACTATTTTACTTTTCTATTGAATTTCCAACAACGTCAATAAATAACTTAAAATCCTGTGAATTCATCCTCAAATAGTTCTTATAATCATCTGGATTATTTTTTTCAAATTCACGAAGTAGTAAAATATCACTAAACTTTCGATTTAATTTCCATTCCTTAACCCATTTCGATCTCTTTTTTTTATTTTGTGTCAACTCATAAAAAGCTGCACATGCATTTGCTAACTTTTTTCTTTTCATTTTAAACATAATTTAAAAATTAGTAATAAATAGATACGCACACAACAACAAGACACTCAAAAAGATAGTCATCACAATGGAAATGAGGAGGCGCTGAGACAAAACTGTTAGTTTTGTCGATATTCCACGCACCATGCCAGTGCCATGGGAATGAATACGGTTCTTGCCTTTACACAGACAAGCTTTCTTGTCAATTTGTCCATAAAAGGAAAGAACGCAGGATTGTCACGTGTCTCCTTTTTTAAGCACACTTTTGATGCGTCGCGCGTCAGTTCTTCTGAATTCACCGCATGCCCCGCGTGTTATTCCAATCACCCGAGAAAGAGTGTTAGTCAAAAATGGGCTAATCGCGTGGATAAAATTGTGTGTGTAAAGACAGCTATAGTGCTATTATTATAACAATAACAGTATATATAATAATAATAATATTACCTATAAGCGATTTCGATAAGACTTTTATAATTTTTAAGAATTTCGATAGGCAGATAGGCAGATCTATTTCTTCCCCCTTGGAATTTGATTATTTTAAATTTAGTACATCGCTTTCTTAATAGTACTGATACAGTATCTACAAATTTTCAAATTTTAATGGTACCAAAATATTTAAAATGTCCTTGAGCATATTTTTCTACCATACGCTGATTGCGTCAAAACACAATAAATACACTGTGCACGGTGGATATACCTATTTTTAAAACAATATTAAGATTGATCAATAGACGTGGTCAATAAC
The DNA here is from genome assembly GCA_025469235.1 of Pemphigus obesinymphae. Lineage (NCBI taxonomy): Eukaryota > Metazoa > Arthropoda > Insecta > Hemiptera > Aphididae > Pemphigus > Pemphigus obesinymphae. Next base: position 9,601 of record JAIPRL010007920.1, on the reverse strand, counting down.
ATAGTTATAAAGAGTCATGTTCAACTGTGCCCTTAGTGACCATTACATTTTTAAATTTTAGGGGTTATTAAAATTGCGAAAGCACAGATATGAACTGCCTACATATTTTTTTTTGAAGTTATACTTCCGTCAAAATACTGATTACCCAATAATATCCATGGTAATATTAAAGTCACACATTGTAGATTCAATTAATATTTTTAAATCTCAGAATTAGTCAAACGTGTGATGATACCGAAAGTGCAGATGAACTGGACAGGTTATACTATATTTTTGATAACCACAGATATCAGTATGTTGAGAAAACCCGAATGCTCCAACTGTTACACTATATTTCTGGTAGACTTACTTTACTATATATACTATAGACTTACTATAGAGTATAGACTGTACTATATTTACTATTACTACAGAACGCGTTATTTATTTTAAATAAATCATGCAAAAATAAGTTTTATTAATGTTTATATTACAAATAAGTTATTACTCTAATTTAATTAAAAAAAGTCTTAAAAAATTTTATGTATATTATTTTATGCATAATATTATAAATTAAATATTAATAGGTAACCAAAAATATTATAATATTAGTGGATCAATCACCATGAGTGACCCCGTATCAAAATAAATGGTAAACTTAAGAGGACTGAAGATTTTTAACGGTAAAAACATGTTTGGCAAAACAAATAAAATGACATTTTAAAATGATTTTAGAGTTAAAAAACTTATTATAAAATTGATAGAAAACCATATTTTGCAGATAACCTGGTACTGGTAACAGAATTACAAGAAGAACTTAAGTCACTATTCAGGTGACTAGAAAAGTAATGTAAGTATGTAAGATTAAAACGCGTTCATCTACACGTAGGTGTGTCACGTTAGCTCCTGGCGGTTGTTGAGGATCCGTCAGTACATTGCTGTATATAGCATAACTGCCTTGGTGCCTTATCACAACACTGAATACATCACATTTCGCGTAAGTGTGATCTACTGTGATATACTCCGCGTACCTATACGAAAACCGCGATACACTGCGTTCGGTATTTTTTTGTTATTTTAACATTTCATATTGTTTTCCAAATGTATATTATATGTAAATATGACTTTTTTAATATTCATACATAAATATGAGATGTATATTTTTTGTAATAAAAATATGTTTTATTTTCGTAAGTATGAATATGAGTAATATAATACAAATAAACAAAACAAATATGTGTTGGTATAGATACGTGCACATGAGTTACAATAAAAATACATGCAAGATTTTATAATAACGTTATAATAATAGGTGCCTATTATATAATACAATATGCATCAATATCTATATATTACTCTATGACCTATACGTGTGAGTGGGGAATTATAACAGGTATAATATTTATTCCGCATCTGTTGGTATTATTATTATTATTATTATAACAGTCTGTATACACGGTAACGTGCACTGGCGACCACTCGATTGCGACGATTACCGACAGATGCCAATATCTGTAGCCAATGACAACGCTCCGGCCATATGGGCGGCATAAATGCATGCGTGAGATTTTCAAACTAATATGGAATAAAGTTATAGTTATGACAGGCGATTGACAACGTCGTCCCAGCGACAACCCTATTCGATAACCGCGCAAATGAATAATAGATACCTGTTTCAACTATACATAATTACCTAATACATATATTTTTAAACTCCGATTACCTCATAGTATTTTCATAACAAGGAAAACAATTTTAACTTTTGGTAATAATATTTTGAAAATGCATTACAATGTAAACATAAATAATTGTTAATATTTAAATCAATATCTAACTTATAATTAAGTAATTTGTTAAAATTTTAGAGAGAAGTGATCACCCCGTCACCACTACACACATGCCGCCACTGATGGTTATGTATGGTATATATTTATGTATTTATGTTTGTATGGACAAATAGCTTCCTTGGTACGTTCAGAATCTAAAAGGCATCGCGAATGGTGATAACTATAATAGTACAATATAGTCTGTTTACCGTTCAGTTCGGTCGCATCATCCAGTACCACCTTATGCGTCCACGTCATATTGATCTTCTTCTCCGGCAGATTGATGGTAAGTTCAGCGCCAGCCATTGCCACGTCGTTGATGCGCCGCTGATACCGCAGGGTCATGTTTTGTGATTTGTTCGCCGAAGCCGAGACCGTGTTGAACTTGTCGTCGTACCGTATCGTCGCGATATAACCATAGGTACTGGGAAGCTGGGAAATCCAACTGGACTCCATGTTATTGCTACCGCCAAGCAAAAGCTGATTTCCGAAGGACCAATTATTGTTTAACTTGTAAACGTTATCCAGGATAAATGAGAACCGTAAATTGCTATCCTTGGATGCGATCATTCGTGCGTTGAAATTGTTCCCGGACCATTCCACGAGCGCGTTAAGTATGCTCCGAGACGGTGCCCACTGGCCCCCAATGTTTGCCCACACGTTCTTGAATACGCCAAATTCCAATTGGCCCGAAGTATGCCCGCCTTTATCTGTCTCTACGAACACGGTCAACGGCATGCTCTTGTCCTTCTCCGGGGACGAAATTGCCGCTACGCCATTGGCACTGCGAAAGGCGCGTACACAGTATTAAATTTCAAAGGGTGATAGATTGGTCGGGGTAGGTAAGGGGGGTTATATAAAATAGGCAAATTTATAATTCCCCTCTATATACCGAACAGCGTCCAGGTGCAACTCTAGATAGGTTCAAAGGTGGGCGTTGATCGGGCGATACACATCATTGTTCTTTTGCAGATAGAAAACTTGAACCCTACTTGCTAGACTTTAAATTTAGTTAATGAATAATGTGATTTAACATGTAACCACTGTTCACTATTTGAAAAATCCAATTCTTATCATGCTGTCTAGGTATAAAAATCACAATGATATGTAATTGATGATATATCACTCGGTTAATGATTTATCAACAATTTAACTACATTATAATAATCATACCACATATTCCTTTATTAATGTGCAAATTGAATGGAAATTAGTATTACTATAATCTGCTACACTCACAGATATACCGTATGATGTACGGTATCATATGTATCACAGATGATATCGTATTATTTTATTATTATTATTATTATTATTATTATTATTATTATTTCGTATTATCGTATATATATCAAGTATATCTGTGGATAAGCTAATAATTATAATTATTGATTTTCTTATTGTTTGTCTGAGCAGTTTTTTCAAAAGATGCAATCGAAATGATAAAGTGAAGTTAAAAACAAATATAATCCTTACAGCACAGATAGACAGAGCATCGCTCGTGAAGTGCCATTTCAATCTTGAAAAATGGGAAGTATTTCAACCAACAGACTTGGGTAAAATTATTTAAAAAAATATTTGGAATACTTTCAAAAAAAGTATTCAAAATATGTATTTGAATACTTTATGATTATAGTATTATATAAGTGTTTCAAATATTTCACAAAATATATAACAAATCCTTTTAGAATTTTTTTTTTTTTTTTTTTTACTAGATTTCAATAACGAAATAGTATCTATCTAATTATTTTACTATTATATTTTATCATTTTTTCCCATGAAAATTAATTTAATAATATAATTTGTAATACACACCTACCTATTATATCATAAATTATATCAACATTTTAATATTAAAGTGTAATATTGTGTGACTCATTTAAGTATTAAGTGAGAAGGATTTTTATTTTGTGAAACGTAATAAATAAGCTATATATTCTTAATGACTTACTAATTACTATTAATACAATTTTTTGTTTTTTGTAATAATTAGTGTTGGTATATGATTATATAAGATTACATGTTACAAACTACTGTAATTAATTAATTTATTATAATAAAATACTATATTCAAACTATATATTTCATTACTAAAAATTATTATTTTTTAAAACAACATATTAAAGAATGGAAAACAACATTAGTGTCTCAAAAAATATAATGCAAAATAAAATATTATAATATTTACTTATATTTTATATTTTATATTAATATTATTTATTTACTAAAAAATATTATGTGCTTAAACACAAATACATAATAACCCTGACGGAAAAATAATTAAATTATTTTTTTAAATGTGATTGTACCCTAATAAGGTATACACTTTATATTCATATAAATTCTTATATATTAATATATTATTATTATTAATAATTTTAATAATTTTAATAATTTATAGTATAATACTAAAATATTATAAATAATATGTATATATATATATATATATATATATATAAATCTATTAATGTTATTTATGAGGAGTTATTTAAATTTTGAAAGTCTATCAATATATTTATTTTGACATTTTGAATGATTAGTTATAAATAGAATAACTCACTGATCTAGCACTTTTTGATTGGCCTCGGTATTGGTATAGGACACGCCAAACCTATGCCCAGATGGATATATAGAGCTCATTGTAATTTTATTTGATAATATACTGGTCATTGGCTTGGCACCGAAATATTTACTTGTATCGGCATTTACGATTGCGGTAAAGCCCATAACAACTTTTGGGTGTAGATGGTCATTTATGTGTGTCGCATTGAAAAAATTCCAGCAGTTTTGTGAACCTAGTATATTATAAGTATATTATAATTGCTTTTACACAAATCCATTTTATAAAAATATTTTATTTTTATTTTTAATACTCGTTATCAAAAAAAAAAATAAACATGTAGCTGGAAAAAGCAGTAAATTCATAGGTGCAAAGTTACTATGAAGCTGCGCGAAATACGCGTAGACTTAAAAAAAAAATAAATATCATTGTAAAACCACTAGCTCCCTCGCTACGCTCAGAATCTAAAATACTTTTTTTCCGTCGATTTTTTTTTTTTTAGTTAAATTAATGTACGTATAACGTCATATAAAATTTTTTTAGATCTTAAAATCTCATTTTACCAACTATTTGGACTTAAATACCTCAAAATTGATAATTTTGTCGAAAAAATTAAAATGACTATAAAAAAAAATCGTGACTACGGATTTTCGAGATTTTTTTATTTATTTGAATTCAGTTAGAGTTACATAAATTTAACGCTGTATAAAATTTTCAGGTCTTAAAACCCAAAATTACATCTTTTAGGACTTAGAAACCACGAAACCTAAAATGTCTATAAATAGCCCAAAATTACAAAATACTTTTTGAAAACTTAATGAACGTAAATATATTTTTAAATTAAATATTCAATTTAAATTTCAAGATTTTTAAGTCAATATTTTCGAAATTACGAAGAAATGAAAAATCTTGATTTGACAAAATCGTATATTTACCGTTTATACCTCATTTTTTGTAGTTTTTCCTTACACATTAAAAAACTATTGATAATATCAAAAAATGAAATCTCTAAAGTACCAACTAAATTGAATTTACTACAGGAAACCGGGTAAACTTGTAAAAATCGGAGAACTCCTTCTGGTAAAAAAAGTGTTTATAGAAAAATAAATAAATAAACATCATTGTAAAACCACTACCTCCCTCGCTACGCTCAGAATCTAAAAATAATATTATTATACAACTTTAAGGGCCTATTCATACGTAGTTACTTGCAGCGCCACTCGTAGTATGACGGAAAAAGCCGGAAAAATATAGGATGGTTTCACATACGACCACAACCACAGATTAGCAGCGCTGCAGACGATGACGATAGTTGCATTCGCAGCAGAACTCGGCGTCAAAAAGTGGAGCTGCTAGTGACAATACATATCTTTAAATTGTACCTTTCACACTTGACCATAACAGCGTTTTTATTTTAGTGGCGCACATGAAGCGCGTTAGCAGAGCTTCGGTAGCCCGTAGTAGCGCGATTAAACCGTGTTTGACCAAACAATTTCAATTATTCACATTTTAATTTTAATCTGAGTGCTGTGTCCTGTCAGTGTTATTAGCTCTTATATTTTTAAATAATGGCATCTGATTGTGCGAACATAAATATTGAAGATTTCATTAGTGATATAGAAAACTGGTACATGATTTGGGACCAAGAATCTTCTTGGTGTATTTTTACGTTTTTTTTTTTTTTTATTAATAGCATCGCAAACAATAGTTCAGTTTCCACGTCCATTTTGTGACTGATGTAGTATCCTCTTGTTTTCACAAAACGAACGTGTATCGACATTGTCTACCGACACACGTTCGCAACACCACTCAAATAACGCGTTTCTAAAAACATGAGCAGCGCCACTGACACGCTTCTAACGCTCGCTGATCGTGCTGCTAGAAAAGTGTGGCCCCGCAAAAAGTGGAAAGGGCTACGTGTGAAAGGGCCCTAAATGGTATTTTTTTTTAATATATAATTTCAATATATTTTTCATTTCATTATCTGTTTATTATCTAGATAAATTTTATTACATTATTTATCATCTTTATCTAGATAAAATAAAATACTTATTTGGGCTCAAAACTGTGTGTTAATTGATTATCTTAGACTTTATTACATATTATTTTAATAATTGTAATAGTTTTTTGAATTTCTTTAGTTTTTTAAATGAATAACTATAGATTTTATTAAAAAAAAAAACACATATGACTTCAACTAAGATTTTTTTTAAATTATCAAACTTATTTAAATTACCTGTGGACTTCATTTTGTAACAGACCAATAACGTGATTCACATAAATAGGATAGATAGGATATATATTAGACAAATTAATTTAATATGATAATTAATGCATATTTATATGTATATATTTTTTATTACTACGACAATATAAGAAGTTATTTTGTTAATTTTGATCTCCACAGAAACGTCACATTTTATCATTCAAAAAAATACAATACTTTTATATCATACAGTGAAAAAATGGTTGTTAATTTTACAGTTTTTCTATTTTTTATTTATCGTTAAAAAATAACAATAGGTATGACTGGATGATGTAAATCGTTTCAAATTATTTAATATTTTCACATAGATATTTGCTTTTGGAATAATATTTCGATAATAGTAATCATGACAAGACAAAGTTCAGCCCATATGACGAATTCTATACCGAGACGTTATACACCCTACAGAATTGTGCACTTACATAAATCGTTGTTAAACACACAACCTTCATTTAACTCTTCGAGGCGAGAAATAAAAACAAATCCAGCATCTGTAAAAGCATTAATTAGCGGTTAATAATCATAGTGTCCACCCAAGTCTTGACGGGAGGAGAGTAGGTGATACAGAAAACGAACGGACTACATTTTTATTAGGATAGGACAAAAATATAAATATAATTATTTAGTCCATCTGCAAGTTGTAATAGACAGAGGGTGTACTATTGTTTTTAGACAGACCTAAGATAATACGAAATAGAATGAACATTTAATACAACTGTACGTGTACTTACGACGAAAGACACTATCAGCCAATGAAATTATTGTGTTTAAGCCGAGAATCATGGAAACGGACCCCGAGTAGAGAGGTCACAGGGGTTATCCATATATAACTGGGTCCCCGAACACAGATATTTCAGACGACCTGGGACAATCATTCGAAGCACATATTCCACGCCAGTGGCTTTTATATTTTTACATATAACATCTCTCCGGAACTTAATAGATTTTTACAAGTTTTTAATTTTGGACTTAGCCGAATTCTGAATTCTTTATATATTTTTATTTATTTATATTTCTTTAACAATAAATTTTATAATCATTTAGCGGAAAACTTTGTTGTTTAAATTATTTATTTAAATAATCCTACTTTTGTCTATCAACGTACACCTCTGGTTCAGTGTTATTGAAAATTCAAGAACACGCTCCGTAATATAGTCATTAAAATATATTCAGTTACATTTTATTTTTTATTAACCATTGGTTTACCATATTTTATTTCATTCTCTATTTTCCATTTTGAATATTTTTTGTATGATTTTATGGATTCATGTATCATGTGATATTGAGATATTTAAATGTTTCTTGCTCTTCTTTTTAGTTTTTGTTTCTCGATTGCACATTCTTTTATACTGCGATTTAATTCTTTAATATGACATTGAACATGTACTATTATATTCCTTCATTATTTTATGACATTTATTATTATTCTCGTTTCTATAAATTTGGTTGTTCCATCAATATTCGTTATTCTTTCTGTTTGACTTGTTTTTATGCTTGCTTCCAACACCAAACTTTTTAATGCTTCCCTTGATATTTTTTCTGCTTCATTCAATATTGAAAATGACTCACAGTATATGGTAATAACATATAAGTATATTATTTTTGAGATTTACCCATTTATTTTAATATTACTTTTGTATTTGAACTTACTAAATTTAGTTTCATTCATAGACTGTATAAATTTGATTTCATATTAGTTTATATTTGTTTTATTTTTTAAATATTATTTTTAACTGCAGGTAATAATTTGATTTTATCAAGTATTTTATCAGTTATAATAGTATGACATGGCTTTTTTTTCCAATTTTCCAATTCTCTTTGGCATAACATACTTGTGTTTTATTCCATTCATAGAAAAGCAGTATTTTGTTTATGTAAGCTCACAATTCATTCATTTATTTATTTATTGTGAAAAATTGAAGTTAGCACCCGGTATAACATTTGTCAAAATAGTACGAGATGTCCAAAACAATGTAGACAAGTTGTCTCGGATGTGTTTCAAATAGTTTAAAGAAGATGAAGTTTTTTAAAATAGCTTAAATATATTTTACTGCACATAATTCAGTTATATTATATTTTCTAACATCTGTATAGAGAAAATATTGTTATTATTGTTTGACTACAATTTGACATATTAAGTAGGTGCCTACCTATTTTAAATATAATTCTATAGTTAGGTTATACCTACTTATTGATTTCAATGAAAAAAATTATTAAAAATTCTAGAATTATCATTGAGAACTATTCAATTTGATGTACATATTGACACATAATGATTGAACATTTTTAAATATGGTTAGAATTATGTTGAATCATTTAATTTTCAAGATATATAGGTACATATTTATATAAAACCTATTTTAAATGTAATATTTAATGACATTTTAAAAATATTTTTTAATTATGTAATTATGTAGATAAATAATAAAATTGGCAAGTACCCAGTATAAAATTTAATTTAAAAATTAATGCGAATATCTCCAAATGTTGTTAATTTATAGGGAGTGGACAATCTAATATTAAAACTATAAGTACCTACACCGGCTACACCTATAGTGTATAAATATTACACAATTGTGTTATTATTTATTTTTATTAAATGCAATGCCTATAAATTGGGTATTACATTATAATTTGTAATAATTTTATTATTGTGTAGGTATATATAGAGTCAAAATAATATTATTTACTATAGCTTATATGATATAGGAAAAGTGTTTTTAATGAAAGAACATCTTCGCTCTAATTGTTTACCTTTCGTAAGTAAGAACCTATCTATTTAGGTATTATGTATACAAACGTTTAAATTAAAACAACTTAAATGTTCTATCTTACTCAAACTATTAAATAACGGAATAATTTGAATTTTCTTAATTTACTGGCGGTATAATAACAAAAAGTGTTATCAAAATTCAACATAATCAAAATGCTGATATATTGAACACTATTAATAAATTATTTATTTATTTA
>JAIPRL010007919.1:0-21849 GCA_025469235.1 Pemphigus obesinymphae | reverse complement strand
GGGAATCCATACTAAGAAGATCCAAAATCGGAGCATAAGAGGTATGAGGAATACGAGGAATATTGCAACGGTAGCACAGGAAACCTAAAAATTTATTTTGAACAGCTTCTAATGATAATTTATGTTTGTGAAGGTATGGAGACCAAATAGTAGAACAATAGTCAAGAAGGGGCCTAATGTAGGAAGTACATATTAGATTTAAAGCATTGGTGTTTTTAAAATTACCACAGGAAAATTTGATAAATGAAAATGAAATAAATTAATGATGTTTTCAGTATGTTTAACATTATATCAAAAGAATAATCCATGAACATTAGAGAAAGGACGCCGAACTATGCTGCATAAAGTGGTCCGGATTTGACGCATCCGCCAGAATGCGCTCCACACAGTACTCCTGTCGTTTTTATATGTACAGCATAGGACATTTATCATTGGTTTTTCATTATTCTATCCTAAATGCTAAAACTTATGAATAGTTATTATAATATATTATTTTAAGACCAGATTTTCCTCTATCGAGTGGATTAATTTTCAAGAATATATATATATGACAACTAGATAGTATATATATATATATATATATATATTTTAAATACCTTCCAATTTTATACAAAATATTTTGTTATAGTTTGTTATTGTGTACGAATGTTATCACAAATCACAGTATAAAAATCGCAGAATATATCAAAATAAAAACACGGTCTTAGAAAAAAGATTCCCATATCATAGTTAAAATATTTGATTAGGTACCTAATTAATTTTAAGAAAGATTTAATTATTATTTATTTTTTTTTTTTGGAAATAATTTTTCGACCAGAAGTTTAGATCCATTGTTCATCATACATAGAAACTCATCAGGAATTTTATTAATACATTTTTTAATTGACAATACCTACATTATATTACGTAACTGCACGTCTGCGTATGTATTATATGACATTTTATATAGAGGGCTAATCATGGACAAAACCACGACAAAACTATATACCTATACCCGACTTCAATTTGATTTTTCACATGAAATATGTAACCTCAACCCAACTTTTGCAATTAATAAATCAATGCTTGAGATACGTTGATAATACTCATTCACAATATATAATGAAAATATATTATTAACTATACAATTGAAAGGTATTTAAAAAAAAATTAAATTATATACTATCCAGTAATCGTATATTCTTGAAAATTAATTTATTCGATAGAGGCAAATCTGGTCTTATAATAATGTATTATAATAATTATTCATAGGTTTTACCGTTTATTATAAAATAATGAAAAACCAATAAATGTCCTATGCTGTACATATAAAAACGACAGGAGTAATGTGTGGAGCGCATTCTGGCGGATGCGAAAAATCCAGACGATATATTTTCGTTAGGACCGGCTATGTTCGGCGTCCTTTCTCTAATGTTCATGGAATAATCGTAGAAAAAAATAAACATCCTTGTAAAACCACTAGGTAGCTCCCTCACTACGCTCAAAATCTAAAATACTTTTTTTCCGACGATGTTCTAAATTTATAGTTGCGTTTTTTTTTTTAGCTATTAAATTTTCATTTTACCAACAATATTTGGACTTAAATACCTCAAAATTTATAATTTTGTTGAAAAAATTTAAACGATTATGACAAAAAATTGTGACTACAAATGTTTGAGATTTTTTAATTTAATTAGAGTAACGTATGTTTAACGTTGTATAAAATGTTCAAGTCTTAAAACTCAAAATTACGCCTTTTAGGACGTATAAACGTCAAAATCTCAAATATCTATAAATAGCCTAAAATTTAAACAATTTAAAAAATAATTTAATTAACGTGAATATATTACTAAATTAAATATTCGATGTAAATTTCAACGTTTTAAAGTTATTATTTTCGAAATTACGTAGAAATGAAAAATCTCGATTTAACGAAATCGTAATTTTGTCAATTTTTCGTAATTTTTGGGTAGTTTTTCTCTACGCATTAAAAAAAAAAAAAATTATAATAGTACAATAATGTATATTAGACACAGACACAAAATAAAACATTAGATGCATGACAAAATAACCTAACATAAAATAAATGTTGTCATGAATATATTTGTAATATAGCGCAGAACATTTAGTAATTCGGTAAAAATACAAATTTGCGACTGATTTTGCAGGTCGTGTGTGTGCATTATTATAGAAACGACACGTAGACACGCCTATGTTTGCAATTTATCATTAAATTGTAAATATTGAAAACATTTCTTAACACACATAATACAATATTTATAACAATATGACTACTTGGTGGGCGCACAATTATTTTTCGCCGTATAATGATTGCACACATTTTTTAACATCGTTTTATTATTTTATATTCTAATAATTGTCATTATATTCTCTTTAGTTTTTCTATACTCCGGAAAACTTTATGAATTTTAACGTTAATAAAAATAATAACACACTGCTTTTTATATCTACTTGATTGAATGTAATATTTATTATTGAAGATTGAAGAACAAATATCATTTTAATTGTATGGTACATTTGAAAATCGATAAAATAGTTATTTCCCAAGTTGGCGGGACGTTCAGAGTTATTAAGCGGTGTTAAGCCATTCAAGTGAATAAAATCTGCATTTCACATTTACACATCTGTAACAGTGGTTCCTCTAATGTTTTAGATGTGCCAGGGTCGGACTGGCCCGGACCGCTAGTCTGCGATCGCGCACTGGGCCCTTGGCTAATTTTGGCCCCCTTTCTTATATTTGAATAATATTGTTTATTGATAAATCTACGGACCCGATATTCATTTAATAAATAGACGATTAATATTTCCTATTCTGCAACTATAGTAAAAAATTCTAAACGATTGATCTGTTTTTGAAATCTGTAGTATAGGTAGTATAGTATAGTATACCTATTTACATATTTTATTTAAAATGTATCTACTTATATGTATCTACTAATCTTCCGCTATGATACTGCGATTAAGTTATGATTTTTAGTTTTATTGTTGCATTGTATACTATTTACAAAATTAAAAACATTCCAGATTTTACAATTTACCACCACTAGAAGATCTTCGAAATTTGACTAATTTTAAAATTGGTTTTTTGATCGTTAAGCGTAATTTTGGAGGGTAAACCTTATAAAATTATAAAATTAACAACTTTTTTTTACAACTATAGTCAAAATGTCTGAAGGGTTGATCTGTTTTTGTAAAGGTCTGTAAAATGGTATGTTTTTAATTCTCTTGTAAAGTATGTATTAAGTTTTTGGATAAATTATTTATCAGAATTTCTTTCATAATACTCAGATAAATTGAATATTTATTCAAAAAACGCTCAGGCTCAATGTACATGTTGGTATCTATTATATATTTCTTTATCACCAAAAGTGTATAATATTCCAAATTTTACCATTTTTCGTCTTTTCACAAGGCATAGATTAATTTACTATAAAATACATATTACATACAATTTTGTTTCTTCTTATGATTATAGAATTTTTTTTTTCAAATACGTGATTAAATATTTTGTTAGGAACTGAAAATTGATTTTACATTATTTTTTTGTATATATCTACACGTCCTATATACATTTCAGGTCAAGTTTGAAAAGAATTAAACGATGTTGTTTTATTAGAATAATTCACAATAATATTATCTATAACAATTAATTTTTCCCCACGATCTTTCAATTAACTGTATCCATTTTCAAATTTTCTATCCATTTTTGAATTTAAGATCTATACATTTTTACAAAACATATTAAACACACCTACCGTCTCTATATCGCAGTAATAATAAAATAATAAATAAATAATAAACGATCTAGTTTTCTAGGATTATTTAAATTTTATATAACTTTTTTTAAAGTATTATGTATTAAGACTGGAGGATGCCACACATATTTTCTCAATCTGTAGTCGTAATTAAGAGACCAAATTTATACAATATATTTACAAGTTCTATCGTTATATATATGTTTTTTTAATACAAATCCATAAAAAAGTCATTAATTTTTTAATTTATAAAAATCACTTTTTTGGAGGATTTATGGTATCGAAAGAAAGACGACGGTTAAACACAGATAATTATGTTTATTACGAGTATATTGTGTTTCTTAATAAATGACGACTACTGCTACCCGAGAAAATTTTTTTTGTGAAGCGGTTTTTAAATTTTCTTAAAAATGTTCTATATAATGTAGAACTCTTAAACATTTTATATGGGACGTCCTCTTAAGTGGAATGATTATTATTTTTCATTGGATATATGGGCCTTTGACCAAATCGCGGACTAGGCCTTTTGATGCCAATCCGACACTGATCTGTGCAATGAGAAAGGATTTTCAAAAAAAAAAATGTTGCGTTTCAAGTAAATTAATTGTCCAATTCGCAATATGCGGCGGCCCGCGGGTATATCTGAGATTAATAGACTCGGTAACTGTATAATGTATTATACTGGACCGATTTTTACGCGGCATTTTGAAAAATAAACCGCGTTGACGGGGGGGTAGGTGCAGTTTATTAGCTATTGAAATCTTCGACCCGACCGGTAGAGTTAAGGTACACAAATATTTCATTTTCTATTTTATTTCAATCACCTGGTACAACAATCGCCTGGTAAAGAATAAAAGAAAAAGAGAGTTGCGCGATGGAAACGGAAATATCATAATTTCAAATTGAATTGAAAATAAACGCTCGACTAAACTGTCTTGTCTGTACCTCGTCTGCCGACAAACATTAAGCGTAGGTACGGAAAATTATTTTAAATGCCGCTCAAAAATCAATTATTGGAAGATCAACTGTCAGCCTGCAACAGTGGTTAAAGTGAGGGGGGACTGATGGGGACGGCGTCCCCTTTCTTTGTTTAGCTTAAGTTTGGCGTCCCCTTTAGTTTAAATTCCTGGGGGATGGTTCAAATATTCATTTAATCATAAAAAATGTAATATATGTAATTTATTTACATATATTATTATTATTATATATATAATATATTATATTATTATTTATAGTCATTTTATTACTTTTATAACATTATTAGGTATATTTTAAAATGACACATTATATTATATATTTTATATTATATCTACATAAATCAAAAATTAGTTGTTAAGGTGTATTATTATTATTATTATTATTATTAAGACTGAATTTGATTTTTTTTGTCCTAGAATGTTATACTTATATTTCTAAATGTTTAATTGAAAGTGTAGACTGTATTTGTTTTTTTGTACATAATATTCGAAAATTAAATAAAAAAAAAGTTTAAAAAAAGGGTATTTAGTTATAAATTGTATGGAAGATCTACATTAGAGAAAAAACTATTTCAATATTTCTTTGTTCTCCAGACATTCTCTCCTTGGCCAGAATATAGGTACCTAATTAATATGCGTAGGTATTTTAAAATTATAACCACAGAGTATATGTACATTACACATAATAATAGGTATATACATTTACACGTCCGTGATAAATTTTTACAAATTAGGTCAATAATAACATGGATTAAGAGTTAAATTTATATTAAATATTTAAAAAAATATTATGGTACTGGTTCAGGGGACGCCTTTTTTTTTTTTGCATTAGTTATATAGTCCCCCCTGCAAATATATTGCACTTTAACCGCTGCATATGTAACTAATTGTAAATCTCAATGTGGCCAGGCTACTATAAACGGCCGGCCTGGAGAATCGCATAAAAGTACAAGAGATATTATATACGGCGTGGAAAAATATGACTGAACATATTTAGATATTTTATAGGATACATATTCATGTAGAGATTATGGTCAAATAATTCGCAGCGAGCAATGTGCCACCCGGTGTGCGGTATTTGCTCGCGCGCGCGCGCGCGCGGAAACACGTTTCCATAATTCAATGTAAATCCTAAATCGCGGCGAATCGAGCAACGTCTTTGAGTTCCTTATATACACAATAATGTGTTATTAAACATATCGACACGACAATAATATTTTCTAACTAAACTAAAGAATTTCCATTATAATACTATGTAACGGATAATGAATATGAATGCAATATACGATATTAAACGAACAGACAATCGCTACAAATCTATATATGAAATGCAAACATATGACCGCCTGCCTATATGTATATTGTTTAGGTGTACATTCTATACGGAGTCGTTGACCATGTCCGGTCATTTTGACGGACGAAAAATATAAAAAAAAAACTACTCGTACTTACCGCACAAATACGATTTGCGACACGCACACGTCACCTGTATAAAGTTATAATAGTACTATTATTTTTCCCATTCGGACATATCCGCTGTTAATATAGTTAACGTAGGAATAAAAGATTGCGCTTTATTTTTAATGACACCGCGTCGTAGTATGTTTAGTGGATATATTTTATTCCCACGATACCGTCCGTTCGGACCTGGAGGAATAAATGATATTGCACCTATATATTATACGGTTGTTCAGAAAAACTATGCCGTTTATTATAGATACCGGCCGCGAAAATACTTAACACTACTTATCGCAATATTGTTCGGGTGCGGTACGTGACATTTATTTTTCCCCGAAAATTCCGTACAATATTGCATGTATACACTAATAATATATCGGTGATCTGTTTTGAAGTTGTATTATTGATTTTTCAAATACCATCAAATTATTCGATATTTAAAATCGATAAAAATATATAACACTAGAGACTTTCTGTAAACATCATTATCACATCATCAATTGCTTGTTAATTCATTGAAAAGAAAAAATAAACGTTTTATTTCAATATAAAGTTACTATACGTGTGTCGGACTGGCATCAAAAGGCCTAGTCCGCGATTTGGTCAAAGAGCCCATATATAGCGAATGAAAAACACTAATCGTTTCACTTAAGAAGACCTCACATATACAATTTTTAAGAGTTCTACATTATATAGAAAATTTTTAAGAAAGTTTGAAAACCGCTTTAGAAAAAGAAATTTTCTCGAGTGGCAGTAGTCATCATTTATTAAGAAACACAATATAATAGAAATAATAAAATTATCTGTGTTTAACCGTCCTCCTTCTTTCGATACCATAAATAGAACTGATGTTATATCATCTGCAAAAATCCTCAAAAAAAAATTATTTTTAGAAATTAAAAATTAACGACTTTTTTATGGATTTGTAATGAAAAAAAAAACATATATATAACGATAGAAGTATAGAACTTGTAAATATTGTGTACAAATTTGGTTTCTTAATACGACTTCAAATTGAGAAAATATGTGTGGTATCCTCCAATCCTAATACATAATATTTTTGAAAAAAGTTATATAAAATTTAAATAATCCTAGTAAACTAGATCGTTTATTATTTAACTGTTTATTATCTTATTATTACTGTGGTATAAGGACAGTAGGTGTGCTTAATATTTTGTAAAAATATTTAGGTCTTGAACTCGAAAAGTGTGCTCAAAAATCGATAGAAAATTTGAAAATGGATTAAGTTAATTGGAACATCATGGGGGAAAAGTTAATTGTTATAGATAATATTATTGTGAATTATTCTAATACAAGTACATCATTTAATTCTTTTCAAACTTGATCTGAAATGTATATAGGGCGTAGATATATATCGTATAAAAAATAATTAAAAATACATTTTTAGTTCCTAAGAAAATTTTTAATCTATTATTTGAAAAAAAATTCTATAACCATAAGATAAATTAAAATTGTATGTAATATGTATAATAAATATAATATAATAAATTAATCTATTACTTGTGAAAAGAGAAAAAATGGTAAAATTTGGAATATTATACATTTTTGGTGATAAAGAAATATATAATAGATACCTACATTTATATTGAACCTGGGCGTTTTTTAAGTAAATATTAAATTTACCGGAGTGTTATGAAAAAAATTCTGATAAATAATTTATCCAAAATTGAATACATAATTTACAAGAAAATTAAAATACTATTTTACGGGACTTTACCAAAACAGATCAACTCTTCAGACATTTTAACATGATTGTAAAACATAGTTGTTAATTTTATAATTTTAAGGTTTACCCTCCAAAATTACGCTCAACGATCGAAAAACCAATTTAAAATTAGTCAAATTTTGAGGATCTTCTGGTGGTGGTAAATTGTAAAATCTGGAATGTTTTTAATTTTGACAATAGTATACAATGTAACAATAAAACTAAAAATCACAACTTAATCGCAGTATTATATCGGAAGATTAGTGATACATATTGGTACATTTTGAATAAAATATGTAAATAGGTTCCTACCTATACTAAAGATTTCAAAAACAGATCAGTCGTTTAGAATTTTTTACTATAGTCGCAGAATAGGTAATAATAATCGTCCATTTAGTAAATAAATATCGGGTCCGTAGATTTATTAATAAATAATATTTTTCAAATATGAGCAAGGGGCCAAAATGAGCCGAGGTCCCAGTCCACGATCGCGGACTAGCTGTCCGGGCCAGTCCGACCCTGCCTATATAGTCATACTAAACTATGCACAGAATTAGTTAATTCTGTTCACATGAGTCAAAAAAAACACGTATAATATGCAATTATTATAAACGTGATAACGATGTTTAAAAATATGAACAAAATCTCGTTAATTGTTATGAGTGTTATTATTTGTTATGTTGTAAATTTTATTACCATTATCGTGGTAATTATGCTATATATATATTTTTTTCGATCAATGTACATTTCTGTATTACAGTTAGTATTACATTACAGTTTTATAGAAAAAAAATCGATATAAAAATTAATAATTATATTATACGTTTTGTTCGTCATTAAACGTATAAAAGTGTTTTATGATAATATATGCAACTATCTATACTTGAACATTTATAAATTCTTTAATTGAAAAACGTAAAATTTGAAATTAAAAAAGTAATAATTAAAGAAAGAATAAATAAAGAAAAAATCGATTACCTACCTCTTTCACAACTTTGTGTACTGTATATCTTTTCAGTGATATTCAAATATTATTTTTCTAGATATTTTATTCTTAATCTATACCTAACTAATTTAGAAATAAAATTATAGTCAATACACTATATTTATTAATTAATTATACTGATACTGTTGGAAGAACAAATTCAAACCTTATAATAATACAATATTATTCAATTTATTGTACACTCTACACTCTACAAATAATTACTACAAAACAACGTCTAATTTCTATAGTCAAACGTCCAAACATATTTGTAATATCTAATTTGAAAATAATAACTCAGGTAAGTTAGTCAATTAGAGAAACATGTACATAATATAGCCAGTGGAGGAAAACGAAATAAATCTTTTTTATATTATTTTTTTTTTTTGAAGGAATATGCAAGTGGAGGAAATTGGCTATGCCCATTTAAATACTTCTAAAATGTGGTGTACTCTGACCTTCTTTTGGATACAGTTCATGAATTGCTTGTAAAATAATAATAGTTTTAAATTTGAAAATAAAATAATATTGAGAGTATTATACTACTTAGATAGATACCTATTTTTTGGCAATGTGGAAACTATGTCTTTGTTCACATTACTAATATGTTAATCATTATGAACAAAATTGAAGTTTTGAGTTAACTATTTATATTATATTATATTATATTTTTTAGTATACGAAAAGAGTAAAGTACTAACATCGGAAAATTATAAAGTTAACAAGTAATAATACATTATCGCAGTACTATTTTATAATAAAGAAATTAGGTAATAATTATTAATATTATCGATATTATATTTATATATTTTATACACAAATAACATAGGTATTATATAAAAATCAATAAAATCAGAGCCGTAATTTTGATGGGGGGAGGGGGCAGGATGGGGTTTTTTTCTCCGCTCTAAGAAAAATTGAAATAACGACCCTGAATAAAATATTAGGTAAATAAATACATTTTAAATATTAATTTAGTCTATCGAATTTCATACCGAAAATTATTTGAATTTTATTTCACTGTAGTTATTGTAACATTAACATTTAATATCAAACGGTTATCAAACCGGGCTATTACTTCAGAAATGTCCACAGAAGGGCCTTCAGCTGTAATACCCAGATAAATCCATTTTTGTTATCAGGATATCCAATTTTCAATAGGGTATTATAGGAAATAATGTTCTTCAAAATGCTCTACAAATTCTATTATTTATCGTATATAGAAATTCAGAAATAGATTTATCTTATTTAAAAGTTAGCCGCAGATAAATATCCGATAAAAATAACAAATATCCTGTTATTACTTATATATTTTTAATTTTATTGAGATATTACTTGATAAGTTTTACAATAAGTATGTATAACAATAAATATTATATTAAAACTGTCTTGGTAAATAGCTTTAAAATCCTTAATACAATAAGGCGCAACAATACTAGATAAATCCATGAACACAAATAAATAAATTATAAAGAAATAAATAAATAAATAAAAAGGTCACATTTTACCATCAATACCTATATAAAGTTTATAATATTAATTTAATACATTTTTTTAAAAAATTATATTTCTTCAAATATGAAAATCCACTCATAATTCAACCAATAGACTTTAGGGCATAATATTCTTAGTTAAATAATTTTTTTTGTTTAATTATTTGAAAAAAAACTTCAAATCAGTAAATTCAGATTTTGATCTGTTCCTCCTCAACAGTTTGCCATATAACAAATAGTGTAATATCTTTTTAGATAGTTCTCATTGAAATAAATCCAGAGAGGTATTTTTGGTTTTTTAGATTTAAAATTTTCAAAATATCATAATGTATTCAATATATCTAAATTTTGAGTACTTGTTTTCTATTAAGTATATAAAACAATAACACATCTTTACCAATTTGTTTTTCGACAATAAATATATTTTCAAAATAAATGAGATTAATTTAAGACGCTAAGAAACGTATTATTATTTGATATAAATTATGTTAACTATGGCGTTTGCAGGATTAACGATGAGTGGAGAAACGTGGAAAGTATAGTATATATCGACTATCGTCACTCGAGTAAGTGGGTATTACAGTCGGGTATTATTTTTACTGTTACTTAGAGGTTTTATGGGTTAGGCCCTCATAAATACATATACTCCGGGGCCTTAAGAGTTTCATTCTGACCCTGTCCTAGCGTAAAAAGCAAACGACTTTCCGCGTTGAGTGTTGTTTGTGGTTAATATATCCTACGAGTTTTCGAAACATCTTGAGCTGAATCGCTATTTTTTCTTTACATTTTATTGCCGAGAAACCGTCGTGGAATATGGTCCATATACGAGTATAGTCCCAATTTGTAGTTACACGCCAAACATATGCCGCCATATTATGTATTTCTGACCGTTTTTAAATTTTTAAGAAAATTTCAGCACGAGAATATTTTAGTAAGTACTACGAATAAAGTAATGATTTGTAATAGAAAGCAACTCAATGCAAACATAGTAACTATAGGCGTATAGTTAGCTCGAAACAGAAGATATTGTACATACAAATACTTTAGAAATAAAATTACACATCGCACATTTAAAGCCAATAAATTACGCTAAATATAACATATTACAGCTATAGATACTACGTTGATAGCTGATGTGTAAAATGAAAATGAAAAAATGTCTAGAAATATAAGGCTATATAATCTAATATAATAAACAATATGAAAAAAAGTTAAGTTCAAAATTGTTAGATCATCAGACAACATACAACGATATTTATCCGAAGAATGGTATTACGAAAAATAAAATTAATTTTCGATAGTTTATTCAACAATATCTGTGGTATGATATATCAAGTGCAGGGAAGGGTGGCTCGTAAGTTTCCAAATTAAGTCTAGTCGAAAAATTCTTATTTGGAATTTTATTGGTAACTTTTAGGTTTATCAGCAGATGACAGAGACATTTGATAAACCCATTATTTTATAGAACACCTCACCGCTCCCCATTTGAATATTTTCTAGGGTAACTTTGCCTACTTGTTCGTGTTTTTGTTTTTTATATGGACCATTTTTTTTTACAATTTATATCGCTTATTACTTGTTCGCATAATATTTGCAAATCGCATATCAATATAGGCAATATATAGGTAAGGTTAAAATGCAGTACACATTCAGTGTTACTTATAATATACCTAGTTTTCTTGCTGTTTTATTTTCGCGGACTAGATTTTTAAACAAATAATAACTTAATATAATCTAGTAGTTAATAAGTTTACAAATTATAGTTAAGTTACAATGTTGAGTTTTTTAAACTTAACTTATTTTTATCTGTTTATTAAAATCAATTTAACATATTATTTGTAATATTTTTTCAATGAAGTTAATTTGGAATTGTAATTGTTTAAAGTCTAAGAAATATTATATTTATTAAATTTATTTATCACCAGATATTATTATTAGAATTATTTAGATATTATGATTCATAGTTTTCTCAAAAATGTTTAAGATAAGTAATGAATATAAAAACATGATTAAAAATTAAATATAATACAAAATAAAAATCAAATATTATATTCTAAAAAAAAAATTAAACTTAAGTGAAGTTTAATGAAATTTATTAACACTAATTTTAACTTAATTGACAAGTTCAATATTGTAATTAATTTTAAATCTTACGACTTAGTTAAGAGTATCTTTAATTGACTTGATAATTTTTGGAAGTAAAAAAAAACTTTTTTAGTTTTGAAAATAGATAACTAAATTTAAAAGTTGTACATTATTAATTTAAATATTGATTTTATTTACCATCAACAAACTAACTTAACTAAAACACACCTTTTCATAATAGTATTAATCGTTTTTATTTATAACTAATTTTTATAATCACCCAGTTAAGTTAATAACAATAAATATCTTAATTCAAATTGAATTATCAAAATTAATATTGTGTTATAACGCCACAATAATATAATATATATAATAAGTAAAAATTTAATACATAACTAATAAGTATACATTTAACATATTATATAGATATATATATTTTTTTTTATAATATTGAAGGATAGCAGTTTTATTTTGTATATTGTGTAATGTTATATTTTTTCCAATGCTAGGCAAGTTAATAATTTTTTTAACTCAGTTTGGTTAAGTCAATATAGAAAATAGTAAAAGTTTAAAGTCAATAGCTAGTTTTTTTCTTAACGATTAGGTTAAATTAAAAAAAGTAACTTGAACTTTTTTTTTTTTAAACTTAATTTTTTTTTTTGTATGAGTCAATATATATAACATTTGAGAAATACAGATATAATTAAGTATCTATTACTTATTAACTATAAGAATTTTTTAATTTTTAAAAATCATTAACATAATATTATTGAAAATACTATACAATGTATTTATTATGATTATTATTAAAACTAACAACAAATAGGTTCATAAAAATGTTTAATTAGTAGATAGTTACTCTTTTCTTCAAAATATTAACAAATAGAAATTGCTCATTGCAAATTAGTAGGTACCTACCTAAATATTGTTTATTGATGGAAAATCGAATTTATTCCTAATACAATATGAATTATATAGTATAATAATATGGGGAAATTATTATATAGTATAAAGGTATTCTTATTTTATTTATATTTTCGAGAAATAAATAATTCTTATATATTATAATAATTTATTAGAAACGACTAAAAGAACTTTATTTTTATTGAACCATTTTAACAATAGACACAATATAATATCAAAATATATGAATTATTTCAAAATTAACTTAACTGAGTTTTAATTAAAAGTAATTCATCATATTTTATAAATTAATAGGTACCTATAACCCAAAATAAGTGAAGTTAACAAAAATCAAATACAAAGAGTTTAGTTAAAAGTTAAAACTAACTTAAATTTTTGACTTATTAACTCGTTAATGCCCAGCATTGATTTTTTCCATATTTACTTTAAAATTAACGGGTTTAAAATATTTTTAATTAATTAACTATATTAACATGTAACTGAAGGCTATTGGGCTATAATTTAACTGAACTTGGTCCGTTTAAAATGTTCCATAAACCCGATATTCGCTAAATATCAAGTATTTAATTTCCATATACCTACGTACATTCGGTGATATCTAGGGATCATCGTGTAAATTATGCGCTATATATTGCATTCGATCTTTTTAATTTCCAACAAATTATAGGCGTCGAACAATATTCCCGTTACTAAATAGTATAAATACAACGTACAAAACTTTCATAAGACTCGTGTATTGATTTATCGAGAAACTCGCCCGTCAGATGATTGGGATGTTGAAAAAAATTACCGAAATTTGAATTATTAAATATAGGAGGTATATATATATAGGTACATTGTATACACTTACATTATACCATCTGCAGCAGCAGCAGCAGCAGCACACGGACATATAACAAATAAAAACGAAATGGTACAGTTATTTATTTTTCACCGACGTTCGAATTTATGACACGTAACGTTATATAGGCGTATAGTAACCGTTTGAATGATATTATTATATTTGGTCTAGTTTTTCTCGTTTTAAAATAGTAATTTTTTTTTTTTTTTTTTTCAGTAGATATAGTATTATCCGGCGAGACTTAAATGCATTTTTTATCGTTCCACTGACATCAAAACGGCAGTACCTATACTCATATATAGGTACTTAGCTGCGAGTTAAATACGATTATATCGATTGAATACACGGTGACGTCGGTTGTCTGCGAAAACACACACAAATTGCCCGTCAAGCCCCGGCCAACTATACATATATATGATAGTGTACAAATATATTATATAGTGTGTGTATACCGGCCCGTACGGCAAGAGATTTATTTCCCCGTTATTTTCTCGGCCGAGTTTTTTCCAACATGAAAATTCAATTTTTTTTTCTCTATCGACAAGTTCACACGCAAAGAAATGGTTTTTTTTTTTTTTTTTTTTATACCTATTTAATCACTAATACTGCATCCCGGTGGCCGCACAATACCAGGGACTGTGATAACGTCAAGCGTATATAGGAACAAAGTTTCAAAACGTTATTTACCGTTACGTTTCAATGTAAAGTTATGTTTTCGTAACGTTATAATTCGTGGCGTTCCGGAACGTAACGTAGGTATAATAACGTTATATATAAGTTATATTTTGTAACCAGTCCGGATTTCTATATGCATTTTCATATTTTTCTTAGAGTATGCGGCTCTCTGGTGGCAGTGAGAGATATTTTTTTCCGCGTGTCTATGTAATTTTTTGGAAATTTTTCCTAATATTACGGTGGTACCTATACGGTATATTGTAATTTTTACCATATATTTACTATATTTCAACGAAAATTATAGTATTCTAATGAAAAGCAGCTGATAAACTTTATGTGTCAAAAATCTAAAACTAATCATCCGACAATCTGAGTTTTATTAATGTGCCATGATAACATCGGATATTATTGTTTTTTCGAAAATCCATTCATAA
Organism: Pemphigus obesinymphae; assembly: GCA_025469235.1. Taxonomy (NCBI): domain Eukaryota; kingdom Metazoa; phylum Arthropoda; class Insecta; order Hemiptera; family Aphididae; genus Pemphigus; species Pemphigus obesinymphae. The sequence goes on along the minus strand of JAIPRL010007919.1, from coordinate 6,496 downwards.
CCCAAAACGTTCACTGTTATCGTATAATATAATTTATTGCTATTTTTTCCTCGGGTTTGTGCGTGCGTAATACATTCGATAATTATTATCTATCAAATGTTGCATTTTTTTCTTTATGGTAATAAACTTAAATATGTTTTTCATATTTATTTATTTCTGTTATAATATTTACCTAATAATAATTTACGTGAACACGGACACAAAAAATACCGCAGTCACTAGTAGGTATAATTGCGTATTTATTTTACTGATTAGCGAGTTATATATGCTATGAAAGTTTCGAAATGTTATTTAGTAGTGTTACGTTCCAATAAAAAGTTATTTTTAGTAACGTAATAATTCGTAACGTTCCGGAACGTATAATAAATAACGGAACAAATAAAGGAATAAATAAAGGTATGAAATTATATAAATATATGTAACGTTATCAACTCCTGCACAATACACAGTATTTGGACCGAATTAATAATGTACCTCAAAATATTTTAGAATGTCTACAATATTCGTGCTCGTACAATTTCAGAAGTTTTCAACATAGTTTTCTGACATTTTGTCGTCTTGTCATCGTTGTTTAATCGACTGTGTCATACATAGCTGCTGCTGTATAACATCTATTCACACGGTCCGTTTAGAAATTCGTATTACTCCAAATTCCTCCAGAGGAATAAAAATAACATTAAATAACATTAAAGAAGGTGTGCTGCAGGGTTGAAAATGTCCTAGGGAGGAGTATCTGATTGGAATAAAAACAACAGAAAATAAAGATATCCGCAAATTCCAACATATCCGCGTGAACGGCGTGGATTCATTTTTTGGAAATATAAGTTAATTACGTCGAAAATTCTATTGATTATTATTTCGAAAAGTTCATGTTTATGGTAAAAGTACAACATTTTCAATCATAAAATATAATATATTATATTAGGTAGGTAATAAATTATTTAAGTTTAAACTATAATAACTAACGTTTTACAAACAGTTACTGTTATTATATGAAAGTACCTACTCAATGTCATATTAACTTTTTTTTTTTAAGGGGGGGAGGGTCTAAAAAATTTAAAAAACAATAATTTATATGACTTTTACATCTATTACTATATTTAGGGTTAAAAATTGCTTAGTTGAAAGTCAGAAAATCTGTAAATGAGGTGGGTAGGAAACTTCCACTATAATTTGGTACCTAAAATAGTAAAACTTTTTCGGATTTTTCGATATTTTAATGTTTGAATGAACTTAATTTCGATATTTTTAGTACATATTTTCAAAATATTTCGCATTACCTACAATATTAATTTTTCAATATTACATACCTATACATAGGTACATATATTTTACCTCATTTTTATAGTATCTAGGTAATAGAAAAAAACTGGATAATAGGTATGTAGTGCTTTAATGATATTTATTGGCAAATTAATAATATTTAAAATTTAATATTGAGGCGTAGGTATATCTGATGAAATGTTTACATTAATTGCAATATTTAACAGAATTAATATTGCATACAATTATAATATAAGCCACAGACCATGAGATATTGAAGGTTATAAAATATTATATTAAAATATTGATTGGGTAGACTTTCAAATTTTAATTGATAAATTTTATAGCACATATATTATTCCTTAGTTTGATGAGTGATAAAAGTACCTATGAACAATGGCCTAATTATAATAATTATATAGTTCATTAATTTTTGATAACCAAAACTCCAACTATATTTATAAAATCATTGTAAATAATAAATACATTTATTGGTCATTTTCTATAAAAATATTTCTTTAGAATATTTTATTTTATTCGTTTAAGATGTTTTTTGTTATTGTAAACTTCTATTACTTATTACTAGGGCATATATTTATATGCCTTAGAAACCTATCAAATATATATGCAGTTATACCATAAAAATTACCAGAATATTCTCCCAAAATATGATCTAAAAAAATAATAAACAAAACATAAGGAAATTCTAAAGTTATAATATATTACTATTTTTTAGTTATTACAGTTAACCTTAACAAATATGTTTTAGATATTTTTGTAATATCATAATTTTAAATTTAAATATTTAATAATCACTGAAATATCACGACTATAGAACATGCCCGAGTATAAAATATGATAGCGACCTAAAATAGAATCAAATTAGTACATATACCACGATCCATGAAATAAATTGGAAATTGTTGTATTTATTAGATTATTTGTGATATCTTATATTGTTAATAAATTGGAAAACCCATAAAAATCAATTGAATGAAACAAATTAATAATATTTTATCTGAAATACTGGTAATAAAGTTATCAGCTCTCCTGCTGATATTTATACATTTTGAACAATTATTTTGTAATAATACAAGTAGTAGTATATAATTAGTAGTAAATACTAATTACTAGTTATTACAGGTAATTTTTCGATTTTCTCGATAGGGTTTTAATGTGCAAGGAAAAACTACCAAAAAATGACGACAGAATGGCAAAAATATCGATTTTGTCAAATCGAAATATTTTCATTTCTTCGGATATCAAAAATCATTACAGACTATTTTTTAACAACAACTATTTGTTATTTACCTCAATGCCAGTGGTTTAGATAAAAAGCGTTTGAATCATAATCGTTTATTTCGAATGATTTATTATAGACTATAGTCATATATTATATATTAAAATATAATGCAACCAATAAAGATTAAAAAAAAAAAAAGAAGTCAAGGAAGTGGCGATCCACCTATGGCCCCCCTCCCCGTAAAACCGCCACTGCCACACTTTGAATTTTTAAATTTTATATATATATATAATATATTTTAAGAGTGCATATAATACAAATAGACCTAATAAAATTACCTAATGTATTATATAGATTCCATTGAAAAATTGTAAAAAAAAAAAAAAAAAAAAAAAAATGAAATATTTACCTGAACTAAAACAATTATAAGCAATTATAAGGGTTTAGGATCTCCGAGGGTCAATGAAAGGTTAGTGGAAAGTCTCAAAACATCGCTCGCTCTATATATTATGCTGTATTATAGGTTCGGATGATGTTCGATAAGTTTGAAACGTTGGAAATTTACCCGGCTCGTAGATAGTACCTACTGCAGTGGGACCAGTAGTGTGAAAGGCGCAGACCCAAGTTTAGTGCCTTCATTTTGAATTGTGTCTACAGAGTACTGGGGGAGGGAAGGAAGGCAAGGTGAAATTATATAATATTGATCCTATTGTTTTAACATTGAACGTGCATGTGAACCATTATGGACATTCTCATGCAGCTATTTTTCTATAAGTTTCAAAACGACAGACGGTTGGATAGGAATTAGGACAACACTACGGTGGACGATGACGGACATGTTGAATTCAACCGTGTTTAAACACACATTGCGCGATTTGTTCATTAAAAATATGTTCATAGAATGTAACACACGATATCAAATTATAATAATAAATACGTGGCGCGGCTTCGACTTGAATATTAATGGTCTCGGTGAACTCCTGAGTCCGTCAACTGTGAATAATTAGGTGACGACGAATGGAGAAGACCCGTCTACCGATTATTATGTTATCGTTTCAGTTTTCAGGTATAGAGGTCGTATTCTGAAGAGTTTACATAATGTATTATTATCATCGTTAATATTACAATATTCGAATCTTGTTATAAGAATACTAATTGATACTCTCAAACATTACTACTCTAACATTCCTAACTTGTTTTGATACAAGTATACCTATATCTTTTTAATAAATCTATATAATGCTTAATGCTTAAAACGAAAAAATCTAATTAAATAATAACGACAATTTTTGTTTTTTCATCCCATTTTGGATCTACAATAAAAAAAAATTGGTCTATATCTTTTTTTTATTAGGTACTAAAATTTTAGGTAAGTAATTAAAGTAAATACAATAAAAAAATAAAACATTTTAGTCATCATTTTACAAAAAAAATTCTTTGTCTGTAGTCAAAGTGTGTTCAACTATAACAGAATAATGTAAGTACATATTAAAATAATTATATTAAATATTTTAATTTCAGATGACTTCCAAAAGAGTACTAACGGTGACACAGTGGCGGTTCTTGATAAACGCTGAGAGGGAGGGGCACAAAAAAATGTTTGACGGGAAAAAATTCTAAGCGTAGCGAGGGAGCTGTAGAGGTTTTACAATGTTTTTTTTCTCTCTAAACAAAATTTCTACCTGAAGGAGTACCTCAATCTTTACAAACTTCTTTACAAACAACAGTTTTCGGTAGAAAATTGCATCTAGTTATTACTAAATACTACTAGTATTTATAGTACTACTACTACTATCTCGATACGCTTAGAATCTAAAACACTCTTTTCCCGTCTATTTTTAAATTTAGTTCAATTAATGCACGACTAACGTTATATTACATTTTTTCAGGGTTTAAAATCACATTTTACGAACTATTTGGACTTAAATACCTCAAAATTGATAATTTTGTTGACAAAATTTAAATAACTATGTAAATAAATCGTGACTACGGATTTTCGAAATTTTTTAAAATTTAATTAGATTAACGTATATTTAACGTTCAATAAAATTTTCAAATCTTAAAACCCAAAATTTCCTCTTTTAGGACTTAGAAATTTCAAAACCAAAAATATCTATAAATAGTTGAAAATTGCAAAAAAAAAAAAAATGTTTAGATATTTAATCGAGATAAATATATTACTAAATTAAATATTCCATGTAAATTTCAAAATTTTAAAGTCATTATTTTTGAAATTACGAAGAAATTAAAAACCTCGATTTGACGAAATCATATTTTTGTCTTTTTTTCATAATTTTTTGGTAGTTTTTCCTTACGCATTAAAAAAATTTAGATAAAATCGAAAAATTACCTTTATAAAGTACCAATTAGATGCAATTTGATACCAGAAAAAAATTAAACTTTTAAACATGGGAGTAGAAAATTTGTTAAAAGCAGAAAATAAAAATATGAAATAAACTTCATTGTAAAACTTATTACTCTCAGAATCTAATATAATGGCTAAAAACAACGAGGATTTAAAGTTTCTAAACTTATATTTAAAAACCTAGAAGTATAAAGTGTATGTATGAAATATAAATGAAAAAACATTTTTTTGTGCCCCTCCCTCTCAGCGTTTATCAAGAATCGCCACTGTGTCACCGTTAGTACTCTTTTTGAAATCATCTGAAATTAAAATATTTAATATAATTATTTTAATATGTACTTACATTATTCTATTATAGTTGAGCACACTTTGACTACAGACAAAGAATTTTTTTTGTAAAATGATGACTAAAATGTTTTTTTTAAATTGTATTTACTTTAACTACTTACCTAAAATTTTAGTACCTAATAAAAAAAAGATATAGACCAATTTTTTTTTATTGTAGATCCAAAATGGGACGAAAAAACAAAAATTTTCGTTATTATTTAATTAAATTTTTTCGTTTTAAGCATTAAGTATTATATAGATTTATTAAAAAGATATAGGTATACATATATCAAAACAAGTTAGGAATGTTAGATTCCGAGTATGCTCAATTCACGGTTTCTAAACGTATTTTTAATAATTATCTAAAAATATAAAGCTAAACGAATAATATCCATTTCACTATATTAATTAAATCAACAATGATCCTCATGATTAGGTATGTATAGTTAAAATATTATTATAAAACGAATAATATCTGGTAGTAATAATAATTAGGGCCGGATGTTGATACCCTAAAAAATCTATAAAAAGCCTTTAAAAAATGCATTTTTGACCTAAAAACCACTAAAACTGCCCTAAAACCTAGAAAAATGTTCTTGAAAAAATCGAATTTTTTAATCTAAAAACATAAAAAAAAACTTTAAAATTGTTTAAACTACTTAAGTTATATATTGTATTAGGCAAGGCTTGGCAAGTTAACAATATTTTGTAACTCGTTAAGTTAAGTTAATTAAAAATAATATAAGTTAAGTTAAGTTAAAAGTTACTCGTATATTTTTTATTAACTTTTAATGTTAAAAGTTAACTTTGAAAAAAAAAGTAATTTAACTTAGTTAAAAGTTAAAATTTGCTAATTAGGCAAAGAAATCGATATACCTATATATCGTGAAAAGGTAAAAAAGGATAGTAATTCTTTACACTCGAAAAAACTACTGGGGTTTTCTTCTGCCTAAAAAAGTGTATTTATGTAAAAATAAAAATAGAACACGTCATTTTAAAACCCAAACATAAATCATAAATCAGAAAATAATTATAAAAAAAACTGTCAAGATACCTATATTACTGTTTGATTCACACTATAATGTAGTATAAAATAAGCAGTACCCATCACTTTAATATATTTTCTATACTAGGTAGACATAAATACCAGCCTGCATGTAGTTAAAAAGACTGGGCTCAGCCCAATATGGAATAACTGTAAATAAAACCATTATTTTAGATTCTGAGCGTAGAGATGGAGCTAGTGGTTTTACAATGATGTTTATTTTTTTTTTTTTTTTTTTTTTTTTTTTTGTGTG
>JAIPRL010007918.1:0-21849 GCA_025469235.1 Pemphigus obesinymphae | reverse complement strand
TGATGAATAACACGACTAAAAAATAAAATAAAAATAACAGCCTCGATCGATCCCTACAAAAAAAAAATGATATGAGTTATGTATACTACACCGAAGCTACGCTCAGAATCGTTTTATTGAATGCAATCATTTATCATTGCTTTCAAATTCAATACATCCACCAAAAGTACCTTGCCCAGTAGCGAAGTGCATCCGCCAATACTGACACCCGACGAGCGAAGTGCTTCCACAACCTACTGACCGGCTTTTTTTTTAAAATTAATAATCCGAAATTCATAATAAATGTATAATACCTATCTATAGGACCTAGCTACAAAGTGTAAAGAAATTATAAAGAAAAAAAACCGATGTTATTATGATGCATTGAGTAATACACATTTGAGGCCTGCACGGGCCGGGCCCGGGCCTATTTGCTGGTCTAGAAACGGGTTCGGGCCTATATTATTCATATTTTGAAAATTATAAATTATAATTTATATTTTCATTTATTATAGATCACGAATAGCCATTTTCTTATGTTAGATGATACTTATTGAATTTGCATCATTAATTAATAATAAATTATACTTGTATCTTTTATTCTAAGGTAATAAAATATGAGTGATTAACTAATGAGTTTCATTAACTAATTATACGTTAACAACATTGTATATTAACCTAACCGGGCCGGGCAAAAATATTTCACATACTCGGACTGGGCCGGAATGGGCTTAATCTTTATAAATTAATTTTGGGCGGGCTTGGGCTTAAAACATTAGGCCCGTGCAGGGCTCTAACACACACAAAAAAAAAAAAATGTCTGTATATTTTTCATATAATTTTAAATTTATAAATAAATGAAATTATATATTATTATTGAAGTGTAGGTAGTGTATATATAGGTGTGCAGCAGTATATACCCAAGATTTTTTCGCTCGAGTCGTTTTCCTTACGTTTCGTTTCGTCGCTCGCTTTTCACCGTTTCACTCGTTTTTTCTCCTCTAAAATCCCTTAAAACGGCATCGTTATAATAATATATTATAATAATAATAATACGATATCTAATACTATTATTTAGAGCCCGTTTTTTTTGGTCGTATACACGCCATACGTCTTCCTTATAATATTTATATATTATACGAGTTTATAATAATACGTAACTATACACATTATTATTATTATTATATACGCGTTATAATGCACGGCGACCGTACACAATGGTATTGATTAATGGTTGGGTGCTTTGGAAAGAGAGAAAAAAAAAAAAAAAAAAAAAAACCGGAGGTAGCTACTGTTTACTTATATATACTACGTGTGTGTAGAGAGGTACGTATATATGTACGTGTTTAAAGCGCGGTAGCCAGAATTTTATACGCTTATACTATTGTACAGGTATATACCAGATATACCTATATATTGTTATACGTGTGTATATATATATATATATATTTATATATATATATATATAGGTATAATGCGGTGTAATGTATTTTCTTCGGTAGTCGTGGTAGTCGTGGTAGTCGTGGTAGTCGTGGCGGCATAGGTGTACAGGGTCGGTCCGAAGTCACGGTACGTTGAACACGCGCACCGGTATAGGTACGAGACGAACAATATATAATATATACGAGTATATGACGTACTCTCCTCCTCCACGAGAGAATACTCGCCATGGACCACCGTCTCCGTGAAAACATTATATTACCTATACGATTGCGTACGTTCCCAGAGTCTGGTCCACGCAGTATATTATATTAATATTATACTCACAATATTTAGGTGGGAGGGGGCTACGGGGCAATAGCTCCGGTCATTATTGGGGGGGGGGGGGCGGCGACAAATTTTGAACAGTTTTTCAATAATATTTATACACTACACGTGTATCACATGTAGGTTAGGTACATTATTGTTGTTGCAAAAAAAATACTAATGATGTCACGAACCCAGATTTTTGAGGTCGAACCGAACTTTTTCAAATTTTAACGAACCCGAACCGAACCGAACTATTCGATTTAAATGTCCAACCCGAACCCAACTTCACAAAAATTAAAAACATTTTAGCACTTAATCGATTTAAAAGTTGGCAACTCGGCAGCTTCTTTTTTTCCTAAAAAAACGATCGTAAAAATACTGGATACTGATATATAAATTTACCGAGTACCAGTATGTATATAATACATCGATAAGATGACAAAACAATCCATTTTTGTATCGCACCACGAATATTGGTATACGAACAATAATTACGATATACGTATAATATTTTCCGCTTCCAACGCCGAAAACTCGACAGAACAATCAGTGATAGATTCTAATTTCAAATATTTATAAACATCGCTCTATATATTTATAGCATACTATGGAATATGATTCGTAAATAATTTTTAATAGGTACATCATATCATATCATATTGATAAACGATAACGAAAATTCATCGATAATAAGTACCTACACATATATATTACGAAAAAAATTATTATCCATCCTAAAAATAGAAAAAAACTACTTATTTAAACATTTTTATTTTTTTAGCGATTTTCGGAATATTAGGTTCACATTTTGTTTTACTTATTGGTTCGATATTCGAACAGCACCATTTTGTGATTAGTTCCGTTCCTCGGGTTCGGTTCGATTCGGTTCGAAAATCGAACAATTTGTAATATCACTAAAAAACACAGTATTGGAGTTAAATGTTTATAATGTTTGGATGGAAAATAATTATTTACATTTCAAAAATGCATTTTGGTAGCACCGACATTTTGTTGTGTACCTAGAGCGCGAAGAAATGTGTAATATACAATATACATTTAGTATAAATTATGTTTAGTAATCTGTTTTTATGTCGGATAGTAGTTGATTTTTAAGAAATTTATTATCCATTTTTTTTTTTTTAAACGGAAAACATTTTTAAGTTATTAATATATCGTCGGAATATATCAGCTATTATTAAACGAGAATATTAGATTTGTTAAAAGAGAAAAAAGAATTTGGACAGGAAAATAGATAGGTAGGAAAAAAATTATTTATATAATGCTAAAATGTATGTAATTTACTTATTTAAATTGGCTTGCATTAAATATGATTATAATATCCATAAATCCTTATTATCCCGTACACGTATCACTACACTAAATACCAGTAATATTTTAGGTATGTCTACATGGGTTTATGTATAGGTATACATAAGCGATTGCTACTGGAAATGTCCACTTTCGACCGGAAAAACTGTAGCACTGCTTTCGAATCGTTCAACTAAAATGATGACTAAAATTAATACAGAAGAATAAATAAAAAATATGATCTATCTAGAAATTAAATAAAATAACTAGATAGATATACCCATATATACCAAATAATATTAACTAGAATATAATACCTAGTAATTCATACAGAAGCTTTCAGTTATCAATTGGTTTGGATTCGATAGACCTAAGAAGATAACTCTCTGATATTTTATTCATATATGATCTGTTAAATGGCTTCATCGATTGTCTATATTTACTGGTTTTAATAGGAATCAAAGTTCCCATATACTTTTTTAGAACCAACCATCTGTTTGTTATTCTCTACTATCGTAAAAATTATGGTGCAGATTCTTTTTTCCCACGTGCATTATTGTTACCTAATAAAATATCCACATCAACAGATTTTTTGATTCTAGTCGTGTAAAATTTAAGTCTAATGTTATATTGATATTATTAAGAAGTATAAATTATTTATAAAAATGCTATAATATTCTTAATTTAAGTTTTATTTTTTTGTATTTGTACTCCGTATATAGTTAACGTTTATTATTTCATCATAGTTAAATTATTTTTGTCCGTTCTTGTAATCATTGTCAATTGATTTAATCTTATATCCAAAGGGCTCAAGCCCGTTAAATTATAATAAACAAATAATATAAAAAATATTAAATAATATACAATTTTAAAGTAAAACAAATTTAGTACCATAATTCAGTGACTTGGGTTGGGATTCTATTCTCGTGTATACCTAGTTTTATCCACTTCAGTACCATTAGGTATACAGTTGACCTGTAATACTTCCTATCTGTAGTATATTTAAAATATGATCGACAACGTTAAATCGTATTTCATACTCACTGGTGTTCTACCTCTACCTATATAATATGCATGTCCTCACAGTGACGGATTTGAGGTGAGAGCGAAGTGGCAATCACTCCCTCCTTAGGGTTTTTTTTATCATTATTTGGTGAGTGTAAAATTGATTTTAAATAGGGATTAGCCTTTTATTTCTCAATTTTCTGAATTCGGCTCTCCTCTTAAATGAGCTTCAGATCCATCCCTGTGTCCTCAGCACTCGATTGTATTCGCTCTATAGAAATAGTGACGGATTTTATAGTTTTTCTCTGGTATTTCACCTAAGGAATTAATGTCCTTTTCCTATGTTTCAAAACATAGGTCTTCTTTTCCTTTGCATCCTCTCCCAACTATTTGGGATCGGCCACCATAGTCCTGCACAGGCTGCACTTCTATTCAACTCAATCTCCCGCATCCTTTTCAATTATATCCGTCCACCTCATATCACTCTCTATTACATTCCCCCACCTCTTTTCGGTATTCATCTTCCTCTATTTCCTTCAACATACATTATCTTTACTAGTCTTACTATCTCTGTCTCATCCCTCCCTAAAACATGCCCGAGTCATCTTTATCTATTCTCTTTGATATTGTCCATTATTGTAGCCACTCCTATATAATATACTACTTCTTATATATTAATTATTAATTTTGTCTTCTTTAATTACTCCACTCATCATTTTGGGGTGGCCCAGTTTTTATTAGAACGAGAATACATTGGGATAAAGTTATAAATGTACTTTCAGTGTATAAGATGATAATACCACATAAATTCTATAAAAAAACTAAAACAATATGAATTAATTTAAGTGGAATAAAGTACTTTATCATAATTACATGTTATGTGACAATATGCATATACATAATGAGTTCATAAAACGAAAATCTTTTTATCAATTTCCCAACATTCTGATCCGCACATCGTTGTAAGCATCGCCACTGTCTTTTACAATTTACCTTTTAACCTAATTCTCTCCAGTTTCCACTTCATACATCTACACTTTATCCTGTGATTTATATCTTCCTCTAAACCACCATCTTTCTGTAAAATGGATCCTAAATACTTTAACCTCTTCACCTTACCCATTGCATTCCCACTATCAATAAATTATTACTTAAATTTCCCTATTTGCTCTGTGTTCCCTTTTTCCAAAATCATATTCTATATATTCTGTCTTACCCCTGTTATCCTTAATCTTTTACCTTCAAGAGCTTCCCGTTACTCTTTTAGTTTTCCATTCACTTCCTTAGGAGTTAAGACTCTCTCCTTCCAGCACTATATATCATTTGCAAACAACATGCACCATGGTACTTCAACATGTATGTCCTTTGTTATTTCATCGATTACCAAGGAACAAGTCTGAAGATGTCTAAGTAATGCCTAAAAAGCTGAACCCTGATGCACTCATACTTTGATACTAAAATCCTCAATTTCTCCACACAAACTCCTCAATCTTGTACTCGTCCCTATATACATTGATACATATCCTCAATTACATTCACATTCAATTATATTCAAAAAATGAAAGCAATAATATTGATCTAAACCTTAAATTCTGTACTTATATATATATATCTATATAAAAACCGTAGATATCAACGTGCAGGCGCAGTCACACAATGGAGGTTTTAACTAATGTTTTAAAATGGCTATAAAACAATATATAGGTTAGATATACATGAAGTTATGAGGGGCCTTCCTACTACTTTCTTTAGAAAATAAAATGCAAGATCCACGGTTTTATTTGAATGTGTGTGAAAGCTGAAGTAATAATAGTAAAAAAAAGCAACGATATTTTACAAAAATTTAAATAAGCTGAGATACTTTTTACGAGATATTATATTATATTATATTATCATACTTTCAAGATTGTAAAGGGTAGGAAATATAAATTGGGATTATTCATTTTTGGAAAATATAATTTCAGGAATAAACTCCATAATGACGTTTTAATAATTAGAGGCAAACCATGTCAATATTTTTAAGAAATTCGACTTACTGAGTAAGTGTGTTTTAACATAAAATACACTTTATATTTACCAAAATTATAGAAAACAACTTTTTGGATCTATTCCTATATATATATATTCATTTAAAATTTGAATGATTATTCGCCTAATCCCGCAATCTTGTCCATTCCCGTATTCTGTATAAAATTTCCTTATCATAACAGTTCCGGATTTCGATTGTTTCATAATTTTATATTTGCTGAAAAATTATTTTTCTAAAGTACTCTTTGCTAAAATGAAGATTTGCCCGAAATAATGATTTTGGAAATAAATTTACACACTAAATGCCTATTTGTTTCTGTTTCTGACTTTCCTGATTTGGAAGCCCTACGTTTTTTTTTTTTTCTGTACATCGTCTGGAACTTGGAAGAGTAGGTACCTACACGAATTTCGTTTTTTCACTTTGAACTGACCAATTATACACGTAATAATACATCATCGACCTCAATATAGGCCCCGCGAAAATGTTTTAATAGAACCGGTCGAACTACGCGATAAGGTCCTTAGCTCGCCACTTATTATAATATCCTCCGTATGGAGCGCGGTATATATCGTTCGTTTCTCTATCGTCTCTCGACCCCGTGACTTTTGCATGACCCTGTACACACACGCGTGCGTATAAATATATACCTGTATATATTTATATATGTGTATGTATAATATAAAAAAAAATTTTTAAGTTGAATATAGTCGAAAACCTGTTTTGATTTTATATATATATAATATTATCCGGCTCGGCGAGAGGGTAGTAAACTATACACGTATTCTACAACGTATAAATGCGTATATAAGGACTGATCGTGTGTTTAGGGAGGGGTTGAGGAGGTAGAGTCATCCTGTACGGACATGCATGCAACAGGTTTCTTGCTCGCAGCGTCCAGATAGTGTGTAGTGTGTATAGTAAATCCTTGACATGGTCACTGAACCCCCTGTGACCAGGTAATATCTCCGGTAGGTAGTGTAGGTTGTGTATGTGTGTGTGTGTGTGTGTGTGTGTGTGTGTTGTAGTAGTGTAGAAAATTATTGTTGGGGAATGACAACCAAACTGGTTATTTTCATCGTCCGACTGCTATCTCGTATCGTGACGCTGTTCGGAAATAATAATAATAATAATAATATAAAAAAAATAATAAAATAATCCTATATACGGGAACTTTAACAGATTTTTTTTTTTTTATGAAAATCGATTTACATAAAAAAAAAAAAAAAGTGTGAATATTAAACGTAAACTGGACGTGCGATAATTGCCATTTTTCATGTACAAATTTTATTTATTTATTTGAAAACGGAAAGTGATGATTTGATTTCTATCATTGGCTTTTTTTTTTTGTCATCCTTTATTTATATATAATAACCTGCAACACGTTTTGGCGTATTTACAATAAAAAAATAATAATAATAATAATAATAATAAAAAAACACTACACTCACTCATTTGAAAAAATGACCTCGGTATATATAGGTATTGATGTTTTGAATGCATTTGTTTTTATTATGATTTTGTCGTACTGCAGATGGTGCTATATTATAATCTACGTGTGGGCAGAGAGAGATTAAAAAAAAAAAAAACAACACGACCAGACGTGTTTGTGGTAGATAAAACACGAACGAACAACTGCTGTTATTGTGTGTATAAAAATATACTTTTATGATGTTAAAAAAATTTATATTAATTTTTTCCTACCCGATATTAATTTGGATAAAAGTACATTATTGTCAGACAAATGTATCCTTAAATCTTAATTTATAATATCGTATTATATTAGTATTTTTTTTTTTTTTTCTAATTAGAAAATGTCATTGGTTCACATATTATTATATTGATATTGTTATGGCGAGCGAGTAGAACGCGGTATATATGTTTATAAAATGCAATAAAGGTACATACTAAAAATATTAATAAAATATTATTATTATGTGTTATTATTATCTATACCTACTATACCTATTGTACGTAGGGTAGGATGACAAAATTAATAGATTTTTATGATTAAAGAGTTTGAACAATGTTTGAACGAAATATTAAGGTCTAAAACATGTATTTAAGCAATAAAACAACAGTAGGTATACTCACATAAGCCATATTATAAAAGTATAAAACGTCCGGGACATTATGGAATGTGGGTGTCGCCAACATAATTGCATATAACTCATCATGTCCCAAAATAATTACAAGATATTATATCCTGCAGTTAGCGGTATGTCACATGGGCCGAAGTAAGAAGTGCCTTTAACGTGTATATAGGCTTGGTTGCACCCCGTCGTTAGGTATATTTCAATATATTCTTTACAGGTAAAAATAAACGTTTTATACGTTTACTGGACTTATTTATTTCATTTTAGATTTCGATCGAACCGAGGAATGCATTGAAATCACTTTTTTTTTTTTCTTTTTTTTTTTTAGTAAACGCATTTTTTTCGAGTAAAGGGATACTCCAAAAGTTGTATACGATTCGTATTCCGCATAATATAGTAGTAGGTAAATAACCAGTGCATATTTTAACTATACTATATATAATATACGCTATAGCTGGTGATAAAGTTGTGGCGCAGTAAAGCATTATTGCCGCCTAGTAAATGTTGTATCATGTGTCATTTTCAATAACTGAGCGACATTGATTTTTGAATAACGAACATTTCAAGATTGTTATGTCTTTAGAATAAAATGCATTTTAATATTATAAAAGTATTAAGCTTGATTTCGTGTAAATTTTAAAGTGTCTATACTTTATTTATTAAGAACACAATATCATTGTTAATATTGTACCTAAGCCTGATACATTATATATATATATATATATATAGTTTTTATTTTTCACGAATAAGTCTTTCTTTCGGTCTTGAATCTTGTTATATAATTTATACAAATTATGAATTACATCAATACAGCGAATAATCATATACCTACCTAACCAACAACGTTAATAAGTTATTAATTATCACTATGAAAAACGAATAATATTTATTTTCCTAAATTCCAATATTCATATTATAAACGAATATTTGGGAATAACGAATATTATAGAGAAACGGCAGTGGCTATATATTTACTAAGGGGTTGAATTGTAATATAATTATGTACACAGTTTTAAACTAAAATGCTCCGTACAAAAGCCATCGAACAGCTAACGTAGTCACTAATTTTATAAAATATTTATAAATTGATTAGTGAATTATGCTCTATACGCCTTTTCCACCGAATATATGCATGGCGAAGCAGCTGATACTGCACTGAAGCCATCGAAAATCCACTCCGTAAAACATTTTAGTTCAATGCTGTGTATACGATCGCATATATAGGTACTAGTAATTTGGCCATTAAATAAATAGCAATATATATTCATCCCCCTCAATATAAAACTCATATTTCATATCAATAAATCACATTTTTTTTACTGTACCTATCTAAATATGCGCACTGAAAAAGTTAAATTTTCATCGACGGGTTTCGATTGTATGATTTTAAATTTTCTTAATTTATAATTTAAAGTTTTAAACTACAATCGACAATAGTACATGTAAAGCGTTTACACGGAAAAACGAAATTAATACTGTACCTATATTATAAATAGCTACATCTTGATCTTTCTAAACTATCAAATTGTTGTCATCAATTCCAACTTAGTGTGCCATTTATTTTGCAGTTTTTAATGTTTTTTATTAAGCCATCTTCAGAACGGTAATCTTCCAAGAACTTTTTGTGACATTTAACTGGTTAAAAGTTTCCAACAGACCTGCAAGTGATGATGATTGAAGACGTTTAATCGAAATATTAATTTTATTGTATATATAAAATAGAAACAATGTAAATATACATCACAAATTTAAAGATGGATATTTTATTTAAAATTCCTCTGGCCTAGGAGCGAATTTTAACACAAGATGCATTAGTTACAGGTAATTAGAAAATACCCCTGAATATATCATCTACGTTTAATTTGTAATTATTTTCTTAGTGGTACTGGGACAATTCACCTGAGATTGACATACAAGTACACGGTATAATTATTGGGTTTCTTAACTTAATTTTAGCCATTTTATACCCTCGTTGTGTCTGCCCATAGTTATGAAGTTGTTGATTTGGTTAACAGGGAGTTAAATATTATTCCTATTAAATTAAACGTATATTATATAGGTACGTCCGTCTTTACAATTCGTCGCTGTAGGTTATCAATATCAATATTTACATTGTACAAATTTTACAAATTGTATTGGTTATAGGTGTACATAAGTATAATGGTTGAAAAATTATTGTTTACAAAATTATAGTTTATTGTTTAAAATACGTTAAAACCCGGGAATTTGGCATGCTTGCAAATAGTTCTATATTTATTATTAAGTTATTAGAATTCTTAATTTTGAGTTGTAACATTTAAAATATGTGTAATACTGAAAAGCATATCTCGTGTAATATATTTTTTTTTTTTTTTAAATTATAAATATTTTATATGTGATACATTATAACTTGGGAAATAATATATACAAAGTTACGGATATATTTTACATGTAAGAGACTAGAGTGTACTTACATTGAACGATCGCACATATTATTATAGATAATAGAAATGTGAGTGGGTGTGTTATATTATAATATGATACAACACAATATTATATTAAATTCACAAGTGACTATTATGAAATTCTATACAGACGCGTCAGTTTTGCAAAATAATAATAATTCAGTTAGGTATTTTATATTATTTTTGGGAAGTACGATCTATGCAAAACAGTATTCGAATTATAATACATACATCCATGTAAAATTTGGGAATTGTTCAAACAAAATGAATAGCTTTTGCTACGCTCGGATTAATCGGATTAAAAATATTAAGTTTATAATTTGTAATGTGATCATAATATCTCTATTATAAAATCTAGAACTTTATGATATGATTATTTTACTAAGTATAGGTATGCTAAATATAAACGATCATCAAAGACACGATTTAAAATTCAGTTGTATAACTTAACGAGTATAACAATAATGATTAATGGCTGTTTTAAATATCGTCAAATTAATCCATCGCTATAGCCAATATATTATAATAACAATACAACATTAATCTGACTTGATTAACGTCAAATTTATTATATTTGCAGCTTTCAACTACGGCACAAGAGCATTTATATTCTAGTAGTGAATATATTATTATAAAACACCAGTTCAATTCTAAATAGAATAAAGATTAAGAGGATTTTTGTGAAATTAGGATTGTTCTCAAGAAGAACAATTAGGTGTTCTGTATAGAAAATGTTTAAGAAATTTTAGGATAAATTCAAAAATCTTTATATATATTTTAAAACCAATCAATAAATAGTATTTTAACTCTGTATATTCAATGCAAAAAATTGACGATACAGATCTTATTAGCTTAAATATTTTTATTTTGTTTTATTACATACGTACTATGGTGTCAAAATCTCAAGAAATATAAATATAGTACAATGAACAAGTATAATATGCATTAAAAGAAAAATAAAGAAGAAAACAACAATAAATAGTAATAACATAAAAGTAGAAAAAATAATAATAACAAATAATTCGTAGATTCAAGGACGTTTAAGTATTATTACGTCATCACATTTTTGGCCTATTTAGACCCCCTCCCTCTTATCAGCAAATGTCAGAACCCCTACTTTATTACGTCAGTATATGTTCGACAATTCCTCTCTTTTTAATAAAAAAAAAATTTTCTGAATTTTATATAAATTAATTAAAAATAAATGAAAAATGTTGTCACATATTTTCCATTTTTTTTTATACATATTTTGATAAAAATAGGTACATATTTATGAACATAATTTGATTTTTATATTACTGCAGACGTCAGCATGAATTTAACCCCCCCCCCTCACTGGGTGCCATTATACTTGAACGTCTTCTTATCCACTAAATCGTCTAAAAGGTATTAAATCAGTTGGTCCTGATGGCATATCTGGTACATTTAATTCTCTATAAAATATACCTATACACTTCATATTCCTCTATTGCTTCTTTTTAGAGTTTAGACGTTCGTTATCTGAAACAGTATTCGATTATTTATGGAAACTCAGTTATATTACTCAATTATTTAAAATCTGGCGAAGCTTCCAAAATTGATAAATATAGACAAACCTCCATCTTATCTCACGTATCCAAATTATTCAAATCTATTGTTTTGGGTTATATTTTTCTTGCTATCAATTCTTTCATTATGAATGAACATCATGGTTTCCATCCCGGACGTTAGACTACTACTTATAATAATGTTACTTTTTGGAATCACATATTTGATACGTTTTATGCTCATTTCCAAGTAGACGTGATTTATAATCACCCGGCTTTTGACCGGGGTAATCAACATGTTCAATTGCATGCTCAATCCGGTTTAGGTGAACCCTTTTTATCCGGGTACACTTCATTGCACACATAAAGCGATGGGTCAAATTCATGACAAATGCATCCTCTGCTATCCCACAAGGTGAGTCATCTATCCTTTCTGTTGTTTTCTCCATTTTTATATGGAGAAAATTTATTTATATCTCGTAGGATTTTTATCCTTCTTTTATTGTATACAATGTCTCTACAATATCGAATGTACGAAAATCCATTCTTATTTTAATTTTTTTTAAATCATTGTAACTTCATTTTTAATTAATATTTTGGTAAACGAAAAACGGACATCGTCTCCAAAATGTTGTTTTATATAAATTTTAATATAGATGTTTGAACTATAAAATCATTTAAATAGGTCATTCCATTTGTTTTTACTACTGAAAATTTAATGATAATTAATAGATACACAGTGCGTCAAAAATGTCTCCCTAATTTTTTAAATCAATAAAAAATGCAATATGCATCATATAAGAAGTTGCCCAAAATTTGTTTTGCAATACATGTAATATATTTTAGTTTTATTTTCAATTGATTTTAAAAATGATATCACACGTGGACCGTGCAGGTGTCCTTTATTGCCAATAGTTTTTTTGAAAACACATTTTCACGTGTTCCCTGAAGCAATGAAAACACATATTCAATACGCATTCTTATATTGGGTCTTACTATACCCAAAGCCGGCGGGAAAGGGGGTTTAGGGGATCGTGACGACCATTCACTCTGGAAATAAGTCAACAAAATTAAGTCCATTCCGTAAGTTAGTGAAAAAATGTAGGTATGACCTGTTTTTGTATCTTTTTTTGGTTATTTAACTTTTTTGTGGAAATAAGTCGGTAAAATTAAAGTCAGTCAGTAATTAGTCGGGAAGTCCATGGCTTACACGGCAAATTAGTAATAAAAAATTGATGATTTTTTTTTTACTTATTAATAACTTTCTTTTTTTTGGAAAAATAAGTCGGCAAAAATACTCCAATGGCACTGACTATGCCATGTGTTTTTTTTCCTTTGAGGATACCTTTTAACTAAGGTTTCCAAACACTGAATTTGGACACTTTTATTCGTTATTCGTTTATAAATCACTTGGTTGCTAGAAATGATCGCAATAATGATAAAAAACTGCAGCTGACCCAGGCATTATGAAGTAAATAATTTAAATGATATAATTTTTTAAAACTCTAATAAATATAATATATATATACTTTGATCCTATAAAAACAAATTTTGGATAACTTGTATAATATTAATACTAATACTACAGAAATTTCTATTGAATCTATTCAAAGTAATTTAAGGTTAAGCCCACTTTTGTCTCGTAGAAAACTTACAGATACCACTTTCATCTATAAACTCATCAATGCTCATATTTATGGACATACTTCATGTCCCTCACTCCTCGAACTTATTCCTTTTCATATATCCCGATCAAAGTCTCGCCTATGTCCAACATTCCAAGGAACAAACTCATCGTACCAACTATGGTTACAATAATCCTCTAGATAGGATGTTTAGAGAATGTAATAAAATCGATAGTTTTGACTCTTTTATTCCAAACAGTTTACTAGCCTCAATAAGTATTTTCTTAAATATATCATAAATCTTTCTTTGTATACATTTTATTATAGTTAAATTTATTGTTATGGTATATACTCGTTTGTAATGCGATGTGCTATTTCTGTTACCTTTTATCATAAATATCTGATTCAAATCCATAAGGTGTTTATTATTACTAAATAAATAAATAAAATATATATTTTTATTAACCTCCAAAAACCAAGAGAATTTCCTACCGCGCTCTGTAAAAATCTGAGACTACGGAAATTTGTAAAAAAAAAAAAAATATATATATATATATATTTTCCAAACATAATACTTAAAATTAGAATTCTGAGAAGGTTTTTTAATTCAGACTTTCTTGACCATCTCAAAGACTTCGAACCACGTTTACGTGATATAAATGTACTTTTGAAAGTATAGTTCATCATTATTACTGCAGCTTATTGCACTTTACAATATACAACCGAATAAATGTCTATGCCCGCAGTTTCTCGTTATGAAACACACAATTATACAAGTATTATAATACACGGTGCATTATACTTTCTCAGTTCTTATATCTACGTATGTTCTGTTTCTATACCTACCCATATACGTTCTTCTAAAATAAACATTTTCACGTAAGTACCTATATTACCTACCTATATATATATACGATTTAAAAAAAAAAAAAAAAATCTACCTTGCGTATTATTCGGTTCGCCGGATAACCCAATAATAATATGTAATATCATATTGTTTGGTCAAAGATATGTGCAGCAGTTGCCATATAGGTAATCCACAATAATAACAGAAGACCCCCGCGAGAAATACTACCCGCGATCGTACGAGTATTATACAATAAACTATCGATATATTATTATATTATTATACTTTTGAGAGACACAATAACGAAAAATCAAAAGATCCGAACGGCTGCGGCAAAACCTCGAAGGCCGTGTAATTAATATGGGTGCATATATACATATAGTAATACATAATGACTGATGTATAATATAATAATATCTACTAGCCCTTTGTCGGTGCATTTAGGTATATATATATATATATATATATATAGGTGTATACCTACGTACATCGTACATGCAATTTCGTTTGGATACACTGTCGTTGTCCGCTGCAAATTGAACCGTACACGCAATAATGCCGAGGAAAACGCATATAATACGTATCGTTTCTGTTGTAAGGACGCTGACCGTCTCCGTCGAAGGGCATATAATAACAATAGTAATGATAACAATAATAATAATGATAATAATAATCACAATAATAATATAGGTATTAGGTATTATAGATAGAGCTACAGGTATAGTGTGATTATACGGACCTGGGGCAACGGCGGGCTCCACCAGTCTGAGGCACTATATATATATATATATATATATTCATTGTACCGCAATCGTGCATCTGGGTCCCCAGACGCGGATAGTCTGAATGTATAATAATAATAATAATAATAATAATAATTGTAATAATAATAATAATAATTGTAATAATAATAATTGTAATAATAATAATAATAATTGTAATAATAATAATAATAATTGTAATAATAATAATAATATATTATACTAAATGGGTTACGTGCGATTGTTTTGAGTATATACATTTCTGCGGGGTACGTCTCTCCATTACATTCATTTTCATTAGTGATTTTAGAGGTTGGAGGCGCCCTTTACACCCGATCATCATCGTTGTTCGAATGCAGATATTTCCAAAGGAGGCTGGACGAGCGAATATAATACAGTGCCGGATCCAGAGCTAGATTTTGGCGTGGGGCGGGGGGCAAAAGCCTGAAATTTTATAACATGTTAAGATTACTCCGTGACCTCTAGTTTAGGGGAGGGAAATTACCGGACAATAATTTTTTGCTGAAACCGTTAGTAAATATACAAATATTGGAATTGAACGAAAAAAAAAAGAAAGAAAAGGTATAGATTTGAAAAATTGAATTTCACCTTCCTTTTGCAATTTACACTTTGAACACCCATAGATATTCTTGAACTTGTTTCGAAGATAAGCTATGTGTAAGCTTTTCTCTTAGCTCTTTAGTAATTCTTTTATTAGTTTAATGGTTAATACTTTTAAAAATCTAATTAACAATGAATATTATGGATCATTGTTCAAAATGCCGTTTTAGGTTGAATAAAGGTTTTTTTTTTTGTTTTATCCGAAATGATACTAAATAATTTATTTGATATCATGGTAAGATTTATAAAAAATTAGGTATATAATGGTGTACATAAAGTCAGAAAAATGAAAAATCAACAACAATTATTGTTATAATCACTAAATCGCATGCGGCACAATTCGTTAACGTTATTACAAACCATTTTAGGTTATAAACAAATATTATTATTTCAAACACGGACTTCAAAGTTCAAAATAACTGTTATCACAAATTTCTATAATCATAGCAAAATTAAATTGACTTCCATATAAATATCTGATTATTATTTATTTTTATGGATAAAGATGACAAATTATCGGTTACCGACTGTTTAAATAAAATTACTGGAGTAATACATACCATAAAGTAAATCATATAAAGCATGGTAAAATACAATATAAAAAATGGTTTTTTTGGAGGGGGGAAATACCACCTTTCCCCTCTGGATCCGCCACTGATATAATATTATATGAGTTGACATTGGACTTGGGTCACGCTCAATGCATACAATATAGGTACAATAGGTATATTATTTATTTTATAAAATAAAAATAAATATTTAATTTTAGTTTTTTTTTTTTTTTTTCATAATAAACTTGATTAGGTATTGAATCGCTATAGTTAAAAATTATAAGCATGACAAGAAACTAAAATTATAAATACTTGTTTTTATTTTATAAAACCAACTTTAATGTTAAATACATAAAATTAAGATTCTAAAGGCGGGAAAATAAATTATGATAAATCGATTATATTGGAAAATGTAAATTTTCAGCTACACAATATGTTTTCAATGTAAAAGTAGTATATCGCCAGTGTTTACAGCGTCCCCGACAGAACCCTAGACCCTGTTCTCAACCCCTAGAGGAATGTCATAGGGACCGAAGTATGCTTGATGTGAATTAATTTCATTTGATAAGGCTGGTGTAAAAATTATGAGGAATGTAAAAATAATAAATAATAACAGAAATTTCGTGTATCATCGACAACAAAGATATTTCCAAATTTAACAACGACGCACGAGTAGGTTCTCAAATGTTTAATTATTAATATATAACAACGTGTCGTTCCTAAACACTAAATTATTGTAAGTATACTATCAATATTTATATATTGGGTGTACGATTGGCGGATTGACGACGTGTCCATATTCCAAAGCGTTGGGGATAATTCCAATAGTACGCGAAAATACATATAAAAATATACCGAAAGAAAAAAATACGGACGAAAAATATGTACGACATACAGCGACGCGGTAATGGTAACAATGCGTTTTTAAACAAGGACGGTTATGTTAAATATAATATTCGTGTTTATTTGGTCTATGACACAAAGCGGAGAACATACTTACACAAAGAAACTTATATGGGCGCGGGTGCTCATTTATACGACTGTCTGTCTATATTCGAATCGGTCATTTTGAAAAGGGGTCAACTCCATTTTCCCAACAAATTGACTTTTTTATTGGATTTACATTTCTTATATGTGCGCGTGAATCTATTCCGTACGAAAATGAATCATTTCACATTGAAATATTCTTCTAATTGTATAGGTAGGTAGCTATTATATATTCGAGCATTAATTTGGAAAAAAAGAGTCATCTCAATAAGTATACAATATTATGAAAATATATATATTAACTTGTACCTATCCCGAGTACCTATACGTTGAATGAAGCTTTTTGAGTGTCATTTGTTTTGTTTTTTTTTTTCCTGTCTAAGGTATCTAAGGTACCTTTTTAATCATTAATATATTTTATTATATCGAAACTCTTGTTCATTTTGAAAGCGGGTCATCTCATATTCTCGTTTCAAGAAAAGTGATTTTTCCGAGTACTCCAGTGTGATTAAATTAAATTCCAAATACACATTTTTGTATCCAATGTTGTACCTACCTTATAAAATCAAAAGATTATTGTACCAAGTTTTCTGGAAAGACAAAGAGTCGAAAAGGTTTTTCGTGTTTCCTGTACGATTTAAAAAAACTGGATTTGACTCTTTTTCAAGATTACCAATTCAATTGTGTATTGTATATTCGTACGGTTATAAATTATCCCACACAAACGCCCGTTATCAACATTGATATAGACTAGGGTAATAGTATTATTAATTAACTTAATATTTATATACTATCCGTGTACAATATGTACGCAACAAAAGTCTTCTAACTATTTGAATAGAACTACGCCACTGGTTTAGATTTAATGGGAGCCATTCATTTTATTTGGAATTCAAACAGTTCTTGTTTGACGAACCGTAAAAATTGCCGAAGTACCTACTCAAAAATGATCTATAAAAAATCTACAAAATACGAGTATCTATACGGTCTATCAACGTGCACCTATTTGTCTGGTTGATACTGATACTAATTTCACGATACCTACTGTATCATCGTGTATACGGGCCACTTTATAGAGATGTCATTATAACTACATAATAGCTGGTGTCTAAACTTATGATTAGAAACCTAAAACTAACTTTTATAACGTAAATATTTTTTATAAATTTAGATAAAATAACGAAATATTAAATAAAGTCGTTGTGGTTATATACCCATATTATTTTGTCCATATTTTACCGACTTTCACTCAGAATCGTATTTAGAATGCAACGATTTATCCTGTCCGAGGACCGAAGAGACGATCCACCATCCATATCTCGATGACTTTTTGTTATTTTGATATTCTTGAAAAAAATATTATAAACAAATTTATAGGGATTTCCAGTATCTATCACAAAAAAAAAAAAGTCATGATCACAGTTAACGGTTAAATATTATGCTCTTAACATTTTACTCTGTCCTCCCCCCCCCCATATAAAAAATAATTCCTGCTACTCTAAATGTAACTAATAATAAGACATTCGTAGATATTGTAATTTGTAAATATATCTATATATTCTACATATGGGATGTCTTGAGACGGTTTTTAATTGATATTATTGAAAATGAAAAAGAGATGGACTTCATTTATTTTTAATTATTTTGCCGAAATGTGTAGTTATGAATTTGTTATTTGGATCATTACTGTGGGGGAGGGGGAGTAGATTGGACACAAAATGCACACAATGCAGGTCAATTAAAGATCAAATTCCTCTTTCTTCTTCACTAGGATGCAACTCTAAAAGGTATATTATACAATATAAGACGGTTTACCGGAAGATAAACCGGAAGGTAAACTATTGAACCCTTTATAACAATAAGTATCACGATACAGTTTACCGGACGGTAGACCTGTAACCTGACTCCTGAACCCTCCAGATAGCCTATAGGGGTATAGTTCAAACAATTCATTTTTATAACATTCATCTACCATATGGTGTTTTCTGTTTTTCGTAAAATTGAAGATAAAACAGTAAGACTTAAAAACACATACTAAAAAAAAATAAAATATTTTATAAATATAAATATAATTTTATCATATAAAAAGACATATTTCCAGACGTTTACAAATAAGTTGATCCTGGATCGTTGTCAAGCGTGTACATCCAAATTATATTATCCGATTTTAAGTGGATTCTAGACAATTTTAAATTTGTTGAATAACAATGTTCAAAAAGTTCACCAACTTTTAGATTCTGTACGGAACGATAGATCTATTAATTGTACTAGGATATTTATTTTAATTTTACATTTTACCCGTTTAGGTTATTTATGACAATTGTACCTATATATATATATATATAAATAATTTTGTAAAAGTTTTAGCACGCTGCGTTTCGTTCAGAAATGATTTAGAGCGCGAGTTTCCCAACTTACGTTTATAATACACGGGGCCGGCTCAAGTAAAATTAGCTGGTGCACCGAGCAAAATCTTATTTTGCCGCTACTAAAATAAAAAAAAACCATAAACCTTTTTCTAGAATTTGTGTACACCGCTTGTCCTATAAATTTCCTCCCTTTAAACTCGCTTAAAAAACGTAAATAAGCAAAAAAAAAAAAGAAAAAAGGGTCCCACTGTTAGGCCCACCTCTTCAAATAATTAAAAACTGCCTTTACGAAAGTGCCACTCTACCTTGAGCCGGCCGTATATAATACGTACGTACCTATACCTAAATGCCAACCTATTCAAACATTTGTATAGTTTCATATATAATTTATAATGGGAACCAATTTGTATATTTTTATGGGTTCATATATACTTTTCAGTGGGAACTGATACCGCATATACATATATATATATATAGTTACCCCTTTTACGTTTTGTCAAATTCCTCTATTTACTCATGTTAACTACTTTGTTTATATGAGTATAAACAAAATTTCAATTAGATATAATTCATATACGTATATTTAAAAGCATAACTTTTCAATACCTAATGTATGTAAAATAATATAAAATATGAAAAACTTTCTAAATTTTGACTCATTTCTCATATTTCGGTAGGTAAAAATACCCATTATAATCGATATTTTATTGCATAAATATGATGTCAATAAATTAAATATAGTTTAATAATAATAATAACAGTTATACCTATGTGAGGCTATATTATTATAACTTGTATGTAGTATGTAGATATAGATACACTATATTATAATTCTCAATAAATTATATTCTATAGGATAGGTACCACTAAATTCAATAGTTAGATGTAGGTAGTTAAAACTATAATAATATAGTAAACACACACTATAATATAATTGAATTAATAATAAGCGTGTACCGATTGGATCAAGTCTTCTGGCCTAAAAGTTGTTCACAGAAAAATAAAAATAAATAAACATCATTATTTAACCACTATAGCTTATCCTATCGCTTATCCAATCAAAATTGGAAAACATAAAAAACGGCCAACTCAATATTGTATAATAATAATATATAAGATGATATTGTTCCCAACCCAAACAGATAAAACTAACTAGTAAGAACAAACTAAAATAATTTTAATGGGTATATATATGTTATAGGTATAACTATATAAAAAAATTGTGTGCTACCATACCAATAAATCTTATAAAAATATTTTATTTTACTATAATATTATGTCTGTATATTTTAAATTATAATATTGAACCATATATATATATAGTAGTACTCAGGGGCGAACGCTGAAAAAAATTTTGGGGGGGGGGCGTTTTCTGAAAATGTAGTAATTTTATAGTCGTATAAATGAATCATAATATATAATCAAACTATATATTATTTATTATATATTTTATATAGATAATTTTATAATAAATAATTCTACCTATAAATTGTTAAACGGACAAAATAATTTTCAAAATTCAAAAATGTACCTTTACTGGCTTTACTATACCTATAATAGGTATATGTATGTTTGAATGTTATTTAGGTACCTATCCACTTAGGTATAGAAATCCATGTAGGTGCTTATTATAAATTAGGCAGAATGCATTGAATTATATGTACATATATTTATTAATTATTTTTGACCACCTACTTTTTTATAGTTTTGACTTTTATAAAATTGATAAAATTTAATTTAAAAGTTTTTTTAAATTTTAAATTCAATTTTTGTTATTCCATAATTTCATAATAATATAGTTAATAACCACATAAAAAAACCTTAATTAAAAAATAAAAAGCCGGTCAGTAGGTTGTGGAAGCACTTCGCTCGTCGGGTGTCAGTATTGGTGGATGCACTTCGCTACTGGGCAGGGTACTTTTGGTGGATGTATTGAATTTGAAAGCAATGATAAA
>JAIPRL010007917.1:0-21852 GCA_025469235.1 Pemphigus obesinymphae | reverse complement strand
CAAATGTTATCCGTGTTTGGAAGCACGTATATTTGTGAGCAAACTTTTTCTCTAATGAAATATCGAAAAAGCAAATATGCTTCGCGATTAACCGATGGTCACTTGAATGCCATATTAAGAATTTCTACATCAAAAATCAAACCTACGATCAATAAACTGGTTGATACTATTCAAACTCAAAAATTACATTAACTTTCACTTTGTAATTTTTAAAACTATTATTATTATGTATTATTATTAAAACTTTGTTAATATATAGGTACCACGTTAAATTAATATACCAAACAGTAGTGAATTTAAATAAATTAAATTATATATAACTATAAACTTTTTTAAATAAATAAGGTGTATTCAAATTGTGGCCCGTGAAAAAATGTATTTTATTTTTTGGCCCTTGACACTAAAAAGGTTGCCGACCCCTGCTGTACACTATGGTAGACTCTATACAAGTGTGTCCATAGGATAAAATCCCACTTGAGGCGATATAAAAATTTAAAGGCCAAAGTAGTATATTTAATTATACTATTTAGTACAGTTAATTATTTTAGTGTATCTCTAGTATCTCTATCCTAAAATGACATACCCTACTAAAAAAAGATAATCAACATTATATCATTATACAAAAGCTTAATATGTGTAGGTTTATAATAGTATAGTAACAATTACTAAAAAATGCCAAGGAGCAATAACCAATTTTGCCGTCACTGTGAGTGCCTTTGACTCTATAATATACTTATAACAACATATTTTAAATTATTATCGTAATAATATATTATTTGTACCCAAAAATTTTATAAAGAATATAAATTATTATATATAAATTATATAATATATAATTATTACATACTGTGCCATTTTTAAAAATGTTTCCTAATTTCAGGTTATTTTTAAAATATTTTATTTTTAAACTTTATTGTCATAAGAGTTCATTTTAAGTTGTAAGATATGAAAATTTCATACAATGTTAAAAATATGTCATTCTAGCTGCAAAATGCAAAATGCATTTTTATTATAACCTATTATTATTAGTACAAATGTGTATACAAAAATTGCAAAAAAAAAAAATTGTCTACGAAGATTTGTTTTTGAATTACAGCGTTTTAAATTCACGTCATAGGATTATAAAAATGTATGGCTGCAGACTATGCTTTTACACGGAAATCATTAAAGCGGTTTATATTTTTTATATATATTTTTTGTTATTTTCAACGAAAATGAATAAAATTTAGTAAAAGATGTTTCCTAAAAGTATTAATTTAGGAAGACATATCTGTTATTATTTAATATTCACCAATGATATTAAAGTGGTAAAAATATGTTTCTACAAAATAAACAAAACGGCCTTAAATTAGCATTTTAAAGTTAAATCCGAGTATTGTTTTAAAATATTTTCACTTACAAATTTTATAATAGCTGTAGGTACTTAAAAACGACCAATCAAACCAAAATAATTGCTTGTTTGTTTTACGAAAACATGAATACAACAACATAAATAAATATTGTGAATACACAATATAAAAAAAGTAGTATTGACACAGAATTATTTTTATTTTGTTAGAATTTGATTTTCCCTAAAATGTCTTGTATAGAACTATTTAAAACCTCAGGGCAAATACTGTGTATTTTTTATATTTTATATGTTTAATATTTTATTTTTATATATTATATTTATTTTTATACGATAAAACTTACACCAACTTTTAGCAAACACACAGACTTATTAAAATTATATTCATTTTTGATTTTCGTTGAATATAATAGAAAAAATAAATAATTATCTTGTCAGTGATTCCTATGTAAAAACATAGAACGCCGCCTCATTATAAAATCCTATGACATCATGAAGCTTTCTTTTTCAAGCTCAAATTCCTTAACAAATGGATGTAAATAAATTTTGTTACTACCGTTAATTATATTAATTAATTATCTATCAATTGAGCCAGTCGTTTTTTTGTGTTATATGGTCCATTAATATAAAAGTTATATTTAATAATTGTATAAATGTATTTTAGATTCTTAGCACACGCATAGAAAATATAATATATAAAGTATAGTACATAATATACATATACTTTATATCATAAAGTATAATATATGCATTTATCTACATAAGTAATGACGAGTTTGGTTAAGAATTTACCTATATTATATTTCAAACTCAAATACAATTTTATTTTATTTTATTATGAGGATTAAAGTAATAAACTTTAATATTGTGTTTAAAGTATTAACCTTTTTATAATAGGCTATTCATAAGTATATACATTTGAAAATAATTTTACAAACCTTTGGTGAAACGACAAAATATTGATTATTTTTGTCTTCAAATAAATCCATAAATAATTCCATCAACTTTTTTTCATTAACTTTATCCATACCCTACAAAACAAAGATCATAATTCAACACAATAAATAAATAATAATTTATTAATTATAAATATTTCTTTTCTAAAATCTGATTAAAACAAACCTGATTAATTTCATCAACAACTCTAAATGGGAAATGAGTGACTTCTTGAAGCGCTAATAGGAATAGTGCGGTTGTCAATGCACGTTCACCACCACTTTGGCTTTTTGCATCCAACAATCTCATTGTATGCACATTTATGTGTTCATCATTACGAAATTGCACCTTAATTAATAATCCATAATCTTCAAAATCATACTATGAACAAATACACAGATTAAAATCTTAAATATTGTCAATAACAATATTGCCAAGTATTCACCATTGTAGGACCAATGTGCAATTCAATTAAACCCTTACAACCAAACACTGTAAGAAATTTTTGGAAATTTGAATTCAATAATACAGAAAGGTCTTGAAGTTTCGGAAACCATTGCTCATGTAACTTTTCAATCTTGTTTTCTTTTTTTCCCCGGTTTTCAATTAAATTATTTAACTTTGTTTCAAGATCTTTAATTTTCATCTTACGTTCCTTATATTCATTTAATAACTAACCAACAAAAAAAAAAAATTGTAACATTATGGTCTGCTTATTTTAAACCAAATGTTAAGATTTGCGTGTAATTTACCTGAATAGCATTAGGATCCACTTTTAGACAATTAAGTTTAACTTTTTTCTCAGTAATTAAATCATCCAAATCATCAATATCATTTTCTTCAATACTATCAAAACGTGTTTTTATAGATGTATTAAATTTTTTATTATATGGAGACAACCCTCTAGTCCACTTTAGAGCTACTTCTTCTGCTTTCTTAAATACATACTCCAAATGTTCTACATATTTTATGTATTCATCATAATGTACCTAGAATAAAAATTCAAGTTACACAAGATAAAATTATATTATTTATAAATAATAAATTGTAGTTTATAAACTTTTTTACCAAGTTAGATACATAAATTGTCTTTAATTGTTTTAAAACTTTGTAATCTTCATTCAGGTTAAAACAATGATTATTAACTATGAATGAGGAAGCTTTTAGGGATTTCAATAAATTTACATAGATATTCATCAATTCACTAATCTTTTTCATCGAATTCATGTAGTTGTTGATTAATTCCTAATTAAACAAATATCAAATTACAAATTGATAAATTAATAATAATTATTGGATAAACAAACCAAATTTAGGCTCGAGAATTGGGTTTTCCTATCCTTTTCCTTTTTTAACTCATTTCGTCTAATTTCAACATCTTTTTTTAATTGATTAAAAATCTGTTGTCTGTTTTGAAACCTTGTAAAATTTTCTTGTGATACTCTTTTTTCTTTATAAAATGATTGACGACTGGCTTCGATAATATTTAGCTGTTTATTAAATTCAGTTTCTTGTTTTTCAATTAATTCCATTTCAACTCTAACTTCTTTCTTCCTAAAAAAAAAAAAATATATATATATATATATATATATAGGTAAATTTAACTAAATTTAATATAAACACATAATTATTTTCTATCAAAAGGCTCATTCCCCAAAAACTCCAAATTCAAAAAAGTATACAATGCATAAAAAAATTCAAATTTAAAATGTTCTTATACATCGAACCAATTTACTATCAAAATATTTCATTACCCCAAAACTCCTATTTGGATTTCAAAATCCATATTTAATGAGTAACAAATATACTCGTTTACATTTAGTTAAATAAACACTTCCACAAAAAAACCTTTAAAAAATTCAATTGATTGAATTCATTCATTTGGTCATTTATTTTCATTAATTAATTTGTAACAAAATTCCTATACATTTTTCTTATATTTATCAAAAGTATAGAGATTCATAAAAACTGAGTCATTATGTATTCGTGATTTGGCCGACGGAGTGCAAATTATATTTTTATAGTTATATATATCTAAAATTTAAAAATATTACTAGAAAAAGAAACATAAATTGTTAGAAAATCAATAAATTCAAAGAAAAAAGTAAACAATAAGTACATAGAATACACTAATAAAGTAGAAATACATGGGGGGGGGGAAGATATAAACAATGACGAACAAAAATGCACATGGCCTAGAAAATTTTAGATATCCTCAGAGAGTGTTGATATGATAGAGGAGAGAGAAAAATACAAGAACTCAAATATTGCTAAACAACAACAAAGTTACAAGACTTTGAGAAACTTGATTAGAAGGAAATCTAAAAAGCCAAAAAAGAAATATCTAAAATAAAAATGCAAGTTTTTATGAAAACAGGCAGAAAAGAAGCAGCATACAAAATATTAAAAAAGTTTTGCGGAACCTGTAATCCTAAAAGTGTAGCAATAGAAGATAGAGAAGAAACAACAATTAACGAACAGGAACATATTGCTTTTGAAAGGCATACTTAGAGGCACTATATAATTAGGAAGAACTAACTGGTGAAGATTGGAAGAGATAAACAAAATCGATCAGGATGAAAAGTATATAATATTAAGAGAAAAATTTTACAAAGCAATAAGTAACCTAAAATCAAATAACACACAGAATAGATGAGATCCAAGTAGAACTCTGGAAAGAAGTGGGAGAAAACTTGATGAATGAACTATTAAACTTATTAGAGATTGATAAAATGACAGATTTACCCACAGACTTTGTAAAAAGTACAATTGTAACAAAAATGTGAGCAATATGGTACCATATGCTTATTATCACATGCTTCAAAGATACTAACAAAAACTATGTTTGTAGAAGAATGGAAAAAAGAGAAAACATATATTATGAGAGGACCAATTTTAATTGAAGAAAAATATGGGTACAAGAGAAGCAATATTGGCCTTAAGAATAATAATAAAAAAAGAACACAAAACGATTAACCGACATGTATTGCTTTTAGAGACATTGAAAACGCATTCGATAATGTTAACAGGGGATAATGTTCAAATTGCTGAAAAGAGCTGGAATAGTAATAACAGAAAGAAAACTGCTTTACCAATTGTATAAAAATGAAATTGCAATCATAAAAATGAGAAATGTTTAAAAAGAGACAAGAATAATGAATAGTGTTAGGCAGGGATGTATGCTATTACCTTTAATACTTAATGCATATATTCAAGAGGCTCAATACTATAAAAGAGAAAACATAGCTAGAGATAAAGATAAATCCTTACAAAATAGACATGTTGAGATTTTCTGATGGTATAGCAATAATAGCTATGAGCAAAAAGGATTATAAAAATATTTTAGAAATAATAGAAAATACGATAAAAAGTGGACTTAACATGATAATGAAAGCAATGAAGATGAAAATCCTAGTCTGTAGTAGAGAAAATAACATAAAAACAAGAACAAGAATAAAGTTAAAAGGAGATAAGATTATAGAACAAGTATATGACTTCAAATACTTAGGAAGCACTATAAGCTCAGATGGGAGATGCACAAAAGAAATAGTAAAAAGAATATGCCAGGCCGAGGTGGAATTTAATAAAAAAAAGTACTTTTACCTTGAAAAATATTAACCTTAACATCAGGAAAAATTTACTAAAAACATACATTTGAAACATACGGATGTAAAATATGAACTATTGCAAAAGAAGAAAGGAGAAGAATAAGAAGCATTCGAAATGTGATGCTACAGAAGAATACAAAAGATAGGCTAGACTGATAGGATCACTAATGAAGAAGTTTTAAATAGGGTCTTGAAGAGAAGATCATTGTGGATAAGTATAAAAAAAAGGTGAAATGAATGGATAGGTCATATTCTCAGATATGGAAGTTTGCTAGGACTAATTAAAATAGAGACTTATTTTGGAAGGAATGGTTGATGGAAAAAATTACAAAAATAGATAATGATTACAATACATGAGTCAGATTATAGAAGACCAAGAATGTAAGTCATACCAAGAAGTGAAGATAAAGGCCAGTGACAGAGAGACATGAAAATTTCTGTAAACCAATCCTTAGATTGAAAACCATGGAAGGAAAATATAAATCCAATAAGATATATAGTGAATTATTTATACATTTTAATTTAATTTACACGTTCTGAAAATTTAAATTCCTTAAAAGTATGAAAGTTGTGTTACCTCACATTCAATTTGAAAAAAAAAATAACATTGACAAATATATAGGTACATTCGAGAAATATCATTGTTTTCAAACACTGTTCCTATCCAATAGTATATATAAACATGAAAAAAAAAACACATCATTATGATTCAATGAAAATGTAAAAGAACCAAATCATGAATATATCATCTCATTTTCATTTTAATGATAATAAAATAATAACAGACAAAAAAATATAATATATATTATTTAAATATAATATATATTATTTAAATATAATATATTACTTCATCATCAGTGTATGAATCAAATTTAAATCCACAGAAAATATCAAAAATCGTGCGTCATTTGATATTTGAGTTTGTCGTGTTATTTTTTCACCTGTATATGATGAAGTACTTAAAATTATTTGATTATTACCTAAAATACAAAAATTAAGACAAATACAAAATAAAATTATAAATCAATAAATAATATTATATAAAGTTTTAATTTAAAAAAAATGTATTCTAAATTTGTTTACTAACCTGCAAAAAAAAAATTAATACCATTGGGCAAATGCTGCATATTATCTAGCACTTTTTCAGAGCCAATAAGTTTGTTGTGCATATCATAATTAATAGCTAGATATCTTCTAATAACAAACGGAGCTTTTATCATGTCCATTGCATATGAATTGAAGCCATATTGTCTATTTCAAAAATTTTAAATGTATTTATTATTAATAACTAAGAGCTAATATATAATATTGAAAAAACAAATGATCCAGTCTGCAAGCACATATACATGGTGAGGCTTTTGGAATTCTACACCACCTTAATATATTAATAATTAATACATAGATTCCTGTTGGTGGTGAGTCTTGAAGAAGTGAACCATAGATTGGAAAAGTGGAGAGAAACTCTCAAGGGGAAAAGATTAAGGATTAGTAGGGGTAAAACAGAATATATAGATTATAGAGTATGATTTTAGAGAAATGGAATACAGAGTGAATAGGGAAAGGTAAGTAATGAATTTGAGTTGGGATATAGTGGGTGAAGTTGAGAGGTTCATAAATTTAGGATTTTTCTATAGAAGATGGTGGTTTTGAGAAAAATTTGAAACATAGGATTAATTGTGGACAGATGAAGTGAAGAGAAGTGTTGAGCATGACAGGAAATAGGATGATAAGTTAGTAGTAGTGAGGACTGCAATGATGTATGGATCATTATGTTGGGCAATAAAAGATAGAACGGTGTATGAGTGTGGTAAAGATGAGAATATTGATGGATGAGTGAAATGACTAGAGAGGACAAAATAAGAATGAACATAATATAAGGAGTAGAAAAGAAGTGGATCCAATAGTAGACAAAATAAGGGAGGAATAGATTGAGATGGATAGGACATATTTAAGGAGAAAATACATGTTGAAGGAAAGAGGTGAAGAGGAAGACCAAAAAAGAGGTGAGGATGTAATAAAGAATGATGAGGTGAACTAGTGTAAGTGAAGAGGATACAGGAGATCCAGTATTGTCAAAGTTGTCTAAGGTGGCCGACCCCAAATAGCTGCAAGACACAGTGAAGGAGAAATAGAAAACGTAGGTGACTACGTTTAATTATATTTCTCATTACTCCCCTACTAAAAATAATGTTTAGTTTACATGCCTGACAAATAGTTACAAATTAATAATATTATATCATACATACACTAGAATCTCTACAAGTATAAAAATATGAAAAATGGCTTAAGGTTTAAAAGAGATTCACAATAGCTTTTAGTGTGCAGCGGTTAATGATAAAGTTGAAATATTTTAACTTTTTACTGTGTTAATGCTAACCAGTGATTTTATTATTAATATTTTATTCGTTTTGTCTCTGTTTGGTTAATACTGGCACACTATATGTTAAAAAATTTAGTGTGAATCTCCCTTCAGCTATATCACTATATCAATATTGTATTTTTTGATTTGGTACATACTGCTAAGCCCTTATTACATAATACTTCTATGGTAACACCACCATAAAAAAAAAAATAGGTATATGAGGAGGGACTCAGAAGTAACTAGTATCTTCCATAAGAAAATGGGTTAGTTGTAGTATGGATAAACACCGCTAGATAAATATTTTATGAAATCATTTATATAATTGATGTAATTGGTGTTTTTCAATATTTGATTTTATAAACAGTGCGCGATTGTGAAATTTATTTTTTCTGATGGGAAAAAATGAGGTGGAAACAGTTGTTCTAGTTCAAACTACTTATGAAGAAGATATTTTAAGTGATAGTTATGAGTAAGAATAGAATATATATAAATAGATAAGTTTATGAATGATTTGCCAGTTTTAAACGAAATAAAATATCATTATAGTATCGACATCTTTCTAGGAGTCCTTTAACCAGGTTAACTGAAGAAAATGTGGTAATAATTAGTCAAATTTCTTTTTGGAATATAACTGTCGATTCGTTGATAAACTTATAGAAATAATTAGTATTGTGAATTTCCGGTTACCAAATTTTATCACAACATTTTCAAAAAAAACAAATTGGTTTAAAATTAGTTCCTTTTTTTTACCTATTGCACAAATAAATAATTAATCGCTTATTCGCATGTCAAATTTTGAAAGAGCTATCTATCTACTATTGAAGCCACGCACATACTACCTCTTATAGGTATAGTAATATCTCATTTTGTCTTTTCTAGTCATTCCACACATCCATCTTAACATTCTTATCTCTATAATATTCATTTTCTATTCTATTTTCCTAACTATAACCCTGCATTATGATTTGTTAATAATTGCAGGCCTCACCGATGTCGTATAAAATTAAACTAATCGTTTATGATAAAATAATAAAAAAACTAAGAAAATATGGATTTTCTTTGTTATTTATGTGCAAAATAATATCACTAATAGAAAAAAAATATTACAATTTTCAAGGTTTGCATAAAAAAAAAAAAAAATGAAAAATATTTTGACTAGTTACTTTAAATCGTTTATGTCATAATTTGGTGTCTCATTAATTTGAATATTGGCTGGTGGAACCGATATTGAATTAATTTTATTCCAACCCTGTTGCTCAACTATTTTATTAAATTTAGTTAAATCTTCTGCAAACTCAAAAACAAATGCAATCAAATCACGATAATTGATAATGTTTTCTATATACTTAGCATTCTTTTTGTCAAGAACTTCAATCTATAATTATACATAAATAATAAAATATATAAATACAAATTTATTATAAAAACTAAATGTGTAAATTTAGAAATTTTATTTTACAATACCTGAGTGAATAATGGTTCAAATACTTGTCCACAAAAAATTTTATTTCGGTCACAATTTCTTAACCAATTAATGGCTTTCCACAATTCAGGGTACTGTCTTTGCAGTAATTGATTTTTTCCATCTTCTTTACCTTTCTCACGTTCAATTTCTTGATTAGTAGCTTAATGTTAAATTAAATTGTAAACTTACTTTTATTGTTATTTTTAATTTAAATATCGTTAAAATACATACCATTCATTATTACAGTTAGACTTTTTAGTTTGTTTTTTATTTTCTCGAAGCTACTTCTCTTTGAAAGTATATCACCCTCAACATTCAAAATTTTTTCATTAATTGCATTAAGTTCTTCTTTATGAGCTATAAAAGTTCAAATACAATATTGATTTACTCATTGTTGTTATCAAAATCATAAATTAAACGATTAAATATTCAAAATTTAACCTTCCACATTTATTGTTTCTTTATTCATATTTTCTATTTTATTTTCTCGAGATAAAATGTATGCTTCGTGGTTTTCAATATTTGCTGATGAGTTTTTATCAGCTTCTTGTAATTTATTAATACTAATTACACAAGATTCGGAAACTCTTATTTCCTTACTTATTTTTTCCAATTCATTTTCTATGGTACTTGTCTAAACATAAATGAACATTTAGTATAATTAGCCATATAATTAGGTAAGTATTATATTTAAATAATTACAATCTGCAAAATCCATTTTTTCAAATTATTTCCAGTATTTTTCTTCTTTTTAATAATCTCTATCTGTTGATTAATATGCATCAAAGCATGATTATTAAGTTTTTTCAAGTTATTAAATTTCTCATTTTCCTAAAGAAAAAATACAAAATATCAATATAAAAATATTAGTAAATAGTAGTAGTAGTAGTAGTAGTAGTAGTAGTAGTAGTAGATCAG
Organism: Pemphigus obesinymphae; assembly: GCA_025469235.1. Lineage (NCBI taxonomy): Eukaryota > Metazoa > Arthropoda > Insecta > Hemiptera > Aphididae > Pemphigus > Pemphigus obesinymphae. The sequence goes on along the minus strand of JAIPRL010007917.1, from coordinate 11,215 downwards.
TGGGGGCGGAATCACTTTGCTCATCAGTAGAATATTGATAATGGATAAATTGAATTTGAAAGCAATGATGAATAATTTCTTTCAAAAAAAAATGATTCTGAGCAGATCTCAGTGTGATATACCTACATAAATATTACAATTAAAAATTTTATAATGTCTCTGTATTTAATTATATTATTTCAGTATATGTATATATATATATTTCAGTATACCTATTATCCAAATAAACATTCCATCCCAGCCAGATATACACTTTGTTAAATTACTAAAAAAATAACACTCTCGTAGCCACCTAATATAATAAAATGTAAATGACATAATAATATTGGCCAATTTTAATCGCTTGAATCTAAAATATCAGTATATACCGTATAATTATGTGTATTGTGTATAGAAATAATATGCCATATAGTAGATAGTTTGTAAATATAGTTATGAATAGTATATGAATGTATAGAATGTATATTGTACACATTGTATGACTGCGACATACACCAAATAGAAGGAAGTTTTAATTTATCATTTATATAGAACATACATATTAAGTGGACGTTACCCACTGAATTAGTTCCGCATCAGTTCCATTTTTTATTTAGTCACAATATTTGTTTAAAAAAAATTAATTTAATACATAAAACTTATGGGTTCATAAAGTGATTTTAATGTAAAAACATAAATTATAAAATCAATAGAGGATAACATTTTATAGAACAGCTCATTTCATTTATATAAATAATAAATTTAAAAAAGTTATTGTAGTTTTAAAAATTTAACTTTTTATTTTTTAAGTTTTAATAACTAATTTTTTAATAAACAAATTAAAAACCCCAAATAAAATTCTTTCCAAAATGTTGTTTTCTATCGATTGATAATATTTATTTTAACTTTAAAATCACTATGAGAATCTATTTTAACAGTTCATGTTTTTACTAATGAAAATTGTTGGTGTATAGTCCTCTTAATATACATACATAATATGTACATTGGTATCTCGTATATAAAATTATACTACTATACATACATTTTTTAACTCTTCCCATATTATTTCATATAATGTCCAATTTTTCTTCTGTAACACAGTTAACAATTCTTTTTCTAATGTTTGCTTTTCAGTAAATGACGCGACTATGGTTTCTAACCTATAAATTAAAAAATTATAAAATACAAGTAGAAATAAGTTAATAGGTTATGTTCTTACTTTAAATTAGTGGCAACTTCTGATTTAATTGAATTCTTTAACTTTTTTAGATTATCATCATGTGAAGTCAAACTATTAGCAAGCTCTTTTAACAGGTTAAACTTTTCTAACAAATCTTGATTTTCTGCAACATAATATATATAATTAACATGAAAGTATTTATTTCAAACCATAACTATACTTACTGATACTTTGTAAAGCATTTAATAATAAACCTTTAGAATCTAATTTAGAAAAATCATCAAGTCTGTCTTGTGGTAAAAACTGACATAAATTATGAACTCTTATGTTAAAACTTTCTACCATCGCAATGTACTATAAATAGAAAATATTAAAGCAATAATTTTGCAATCAGATATATTATATTGCAGGGGTGGCGAACCTTTTTTGGTTTAAGTGCCAAAATTTTAAAATAAAAGTTTCAAAAATGTTCGCATACTGAAAAATATTGTCAGTACTAAGTACTAAACTTGATGGCTAAAAACAATGGGCCCAGACCCGAGGGAAATTTTAATTCAATATTACTCGAGTTCATCTTAACCTAAATATTTACCTGATAGAGTCAAATCTAAAAATGTACACTACCCAATTCAATAGAGAATAGTATTTAATACTCAATCCAAAAACCAATAATTTAATTTCAGTTTGAAAATATGCGGGAAAAAAAATGGGATACCTTAACACTTTAAAATTATATTATAATTATATATTTGTTAATATATTTGCTAAATAATACTAACATTACCCTGATAATTATTAAAATCCAACAGACTTGATACGGTCTGACTAAAATAAAACCTAACCAACCCGATATAATAGTTTGTAAAATCTAGTCCAACTTATAATAAAAAAAGAAAGTCTGCAAAGATTTATTCTTTATTTTATTTATAAGCTGGCTTTATAGTTATATTCTTTATTTAAAAGTTAAAGGTACCTAGTTCAATTAGTTCAAATTATATGTACTTATTAATTGGTACATATAAAAAATAATGTTTAGAACTTCTGTTTTTCTTGAGTGAACCTTTGGCACGTGTGCCATAGGTTCGTCACCACTGTTATATTACAGTATATGATATTAATTTTTACTTTTATTTTGGAAACCTTGATATTATCAATATAATAATGACAAGAATCATTGATAGCAAATATTGTTCTTCTTAATTTAACATTTTGATTTGCTTTTTTATAAAGTTCTATAAAGATATCCGCTTCCGTTTTCCCTTGTTTCACAAATTGACTAACCTAGTTCATAAAGATATTTAAATATGATCATACAGTTACAAAATATAAATAAGTAATTCATTTATAATATGTTTCATCAATAGAATGTTATTACTTTTTCTCCTCTGTTAATGTCATTTGGATTACCACCAAAACCTAATATGAGGCCCGTTACAATTGATGATTTACCAGATCCATTGGGTCCAATTATCAAATTTAACTTCGGATGTGGCTTATAAATAACTTTATTAAAGCTCCTGTAAATAAATTTATATTATAAGAATTATAAAAAAATTGCATCTATAATTTAGATTCAAAATTAACTTGGTAACATAACAATAACGGCTCATAAAATGGTGTGAATGACATAAGTGCGCCTAAGATATATCCATAGAGGTCTATAAATTGTTGTAAAATTAGTCGCTAAAGGAAATAACAAAGATAATATAATAAATAATATATATATCGTATACCAGTCTAGCAGCTTGACCTTAAGTGTGTCTTAGTTTAAGAAACCCTTCTTATCAGAAAAAAAATATTTGCTAACACATTTGCCAGCGGCCACTTTTCATTCTCTTGGCTATATTCGTCAACTTCCACAAAATTTAATCTCCTGCATCCTCCTCACATATACCCGCTCACTTCATATTATCTCTATTATATCCCTACCTATTTTTTGGTCTTCCTTTAACATAAATTCCTTTTACTACACTTACTGCTTCTGACTCTTCCCTTCCTAAAACATCTCAATCTATTCTCCATTATTTTGTCCATTATTCCATTATTGGAGTCATTTCTATACTACTATATATATATAAATTAATTTCTTATTTCAACCTCTCTAGTCACTTCACTCATCTACTTTAATATTCCTATATACTTTCATTTTCCTATCTACTTCTCAACATTTTATTCCATACGGTATACATCATTGCAGGTCTCACTACTGTCTTATAAAATTTACCTTTTAATCTAAGGGGTATTTTTTTGTCACACTAAGCACCTGACTTCTCCATCTACTCATCCATCCACACTTAATCCTGTGTATTATATCTTCCTCAAAACCATACTTTTTCTTTAGAAAAGATTCTAAATACATCAACCACTCAACTTTGCCTACTACAACTCGACTCAAATTCTTTACTTGCCTTTCCCTATCCGCTCTGTATTTTGTTTCTCTAAAATCATACTCTATAATCTATATATCCTTTTTTACCCCTACTAATCCTTAATCCCTTTCCCTTGAGAACTTTCTTTACTTTTCTTATCTATCATTCACATCCTCAAGACTCTGACCCACCACAACTATATCATCTCCAAACAGCATGTACCATGGTACATGTACCTTCTATATCTTTTATTATTTCATCCATTACTAGGGAAAATAAATTTGGACTCAAGGCCAAACTCTGGTACACTCCTAATTTAACCTTGAAGTCCTCAGTTCACTACCACAAACTCCTTACTTTTTGTACTTGTCTTTTCATACATGTCTTCAATTACATTCACATATACATTTGACTTTGGTAACCCTTTCTTTATTAATACCTACTTCAAAATCTCTCTAGGGATCCCATCATATGCCTTTTATAGATAAATAAATACCATACATAGTTTCCTTTTACTTTCTCCATACTTCTCTAATATCTGTCTAAAATATAATATTGGTTCTATTGTTGAATTCCAAAGCATAAACTACTATCAGGTGATAACCTGAACTGATTTCTCCAAACAAATGTCTTACTACTTACTCTCATATTTATTGCCTTTTTCCAAATCTTCATACTGTGACTCATAAGTTTTATTCTCTCTATATTTCCCATATTCCTGTACACACATCTTCTTTAATCTTAAATATTGGTACCACACAACTCTTCCTCAACACCTCAGGAATTTTCCATTCAACTAGTATTTTATTGAATAACTTTGTCAGCTACCCTATACCTAAACTCCCTAATACTTTCTATACTTCTACTGGGGTATTACCCGGTCCCACCGTTATCTTAATTTTTATTTTCCTAACTGCACTTCACACTTCTTCTTATCTTATTAAATCCACCATACCCAAATTCCACTCAACTCGATTTACTGCCTCTCTCAGAAATTCCTCAATAATTCTTCAAAATATTCTTTCCATCTGTTTACCACCTCCTTGTCTTTTGTTAACATCCTTAATTCCTTATATTTTATACACTATACATTTTGAAAATCCCTGTATTGTTCCCTTTCTTTTGTTCCTAATCTTTCATACAACTCATCATATTTCTATAAATTAACTTTACTGACTGCCTTTTTTATGCTTTACATACACTTTTATATTTTTCAAAATCTTTCCTCTACCTCTTTTTTTTTCCTCTACTTTAGTCTATTACCATATTTGCTTATTATCTGGCATACTACCCCTATTTTCACCAACAAGTTCTTTAGTTACACTCTTAATACCATCTGTCACCTTTTTCACATTTTCTTTATATTACCCTTTAGTTTCATTCAGCTTCTTTATAAATACCTTTTCTTTTTTTCTAGTTAATTTCCACCCCTTAATCTGAGGGTTCTTATGTGCGAGAGGGTTTTTCCTGCACAAATCTCCACAATCATTAACCTTATTTTGTTGTTACACTCTCACCAGGGAATACCTTTCAATGTTTACATTGTTTTAAACTCACCCCCTTCCTTAAATCCAACCCTGTCTAGAATTTTCAATACAACAAAAATAAAATAAGTGGCTTATTTTCCAATATAATATTACCCATTGGCGCCGACATGAAGTATCATGTTTTAAAAATTCATAATTTTTAAATTTTTATTCAGATCAGTAAAAAGCACAAGCCAACAGTAGCTTGTGACTACAAGCTTGTTGTTTAAGCAACTACCTATTTAAATTTAAAACCCAATTTAAGGAGCGGGCCAATTTTCTTTAATATTTAGTTTTAAATACGTAAATGTATATCTTGCGCTGTCCAAATGATACCACTGATTTTATATAATATTGAACAATCTTTATTTTCTGTATTTCCTTTATTTATAGACCAAAAAATTTCATTTTTCTACATCTTCATGACATTAAAACTACAACAATACAGAATGTAAAAATATGTAGAATATGAAGTTTTTTGAAGTCCAGATGTCTAGTTGCATCTTGGAAAATAATCAGCTTTCAATGACAGGTCACATTTTAAGATAAGAGTTGAGACTTAAGTACCTATTATTATCTCAATAGCACCCCAGACACCAATATTATGAAATTATCATATCCTTAATACATCCTAGATGGGACATGTTTCATAGTATGAATATCCTCTTATTATAGTCCTGCAAATATCGACAATTAAAACAAGACATCCCATATACATTCAAATTCCCGCTTTTGAAGGATAATATAGTTTTACATTATAGCCTATTCTATTATTAGTATAAAATTTAAATATGTATTACAATTAAAATACACTTGAGCACTTGTAACTGTTATACAATGAAATTATTATAAATATCACAAATATTGTACACTTTAATAATTTTTTATTTTTTATTTTTTTGGTTGATACATATAATATATATACTGAAATGCGTATACACAGTGAAAAGTATGTTATTTTGTGTGATTTTAGTTTAAAATAATTTATAAATTGCATTACAAATTACAATTTTATTATAAGATAGAATCACAGAATGTCAAAATTATATAATGATAGAAAACTATAGATTTGATACAAATTCAATAACAGAATTGGCATTTAATAAAGTATTATTCATACATTTTTTTACCAATATTATCTTTAATAACCTAAAGGTGAATAAAATATTAATATTAATGGTATTTAGATGTGCTGTGGAAGTACTAAGGATTTATCCAAGATATTTCTAAGGATACCTTAATTACCATTATTATCATGGGCGTCTTAAAGACGTTCTTAGGATGAATAAAGTACACATATTTGTGGGATGTTTATTAATTACCTATACAAAAAATTCGCCCAATAAATATCCCGGGACACTTGTACTACAATAGGCACAAAAATATAAGTTCCTTGAATGAAAATTAAAATAATGCAATAATTAGGAAGTTTGATTATTTTGTTCCATGCGGTTTACCTACCTTATAACACATATTATTACATAATATTCAGACTTGGGTAATATTCAGTATACTTTTTAAATACCTATTTCAAATATTTTTTAAACACTTTTTTTTTTAATGTATTTAATACAATATTTTGGATACTTTTTACAATACAGTATTTTTTAATACAGTATTCCGAATACTTTTTTAAGGTTCAATCACATTTTTAAAAATAATTTCATTATCTTACCATTAGTGTTTTATCTTATTTTGTTTTCAACTATATTTAGTAATATTATTATCCAATTTTAAATATGTTGATTTAAATAATAATGACTTTTATTGATGAAGTTAATAGTTGGAAAGTATTATACTTATTGATATAATTTTATTATAATACATATAGTAATATTACTGTAGTTAGTGATATGAGATCTTATATAGGTATGTTTATAATATTAATTATTACAAAAAAAATTACCCGCTCACTTATTACTTAATTATCACTTGAATAAATCATGCAATATTGAAATTTCAGTATTGTATTATAATATTAATTTATACAAAAAAAAAAAAAATAATAATAATAAATAATAAGATTATTTACTAATATTAATATAACAATATTATAATTAGGAAGGTAGTAATATATATTCTAAAAGTATTTGGAACATATTTTCTGAAATATTTTAAATACATAGGGTATAAAATAAGTCCTCATTTAACGTCAAGGTTAGGTTCCTAAAAAGCACAACGTTAACCGAAAAATATTAAGCAAGACACTTTTTATATACACTTTATTATAATATGTTCCTACTAGTAAACAACAATGTATTACATATTTTACAATTGTTTGGTAAAAATTTTATGATTTAATTATTTTAATTATACATTATTAAATTATTAATTGTTTGTATTAAAAAATATTAAATTACATATATTAAAATAAACTAAAACTTATGATTAGATATAGACGTTATAGTAATGTATGTACACAAAAATTGTATAGTCGATAGCAAAAGTGTTGTTGAACAACTAATTATCAATTAAATGAAAAACGATTGCTAGTAATTATATATAATAAATAAAAATAGTACCTATGAATGATAAGCATGTCTATAACAATATTATCTGGAAAAGGTCAACGAAATGAAATTACTTACATACAAATATATATATTTATATATATATATATATATATAACAACAACCTGATGTCCACATAAAAACATATTAAAAACTATGTTATATTGTAACTGTTGTAGTGTTAAATGAAACACTAGCATTTATACTTCTATGACGTAATAGAGAAAAAACGTTAATTGAGGCAACATTATACAAGGACTTACTGTACTATTATCATAAATTGTTCGAATCGAATACATATTCTAAATAATTTTTTTGGAAGTAGGTATTCAGAATATGTATTCGAAATACTTTTAAAAAGTATTTTACCCAATTCTGACACTATTATGTTATACAATTACCGTTACTATTATTAAGTACCTATTACTGTATTCATATACTTATTTTTTAATGTTTTACATTTTTCTGAATAAAATTTAACTCACATGAAATTGTGTAACTCTATGGTGACAATCGATCCGTCAACCATTTGATCCACTTTTAGTTTTTTGGGTACAACTTCATCATCATTCATTGTTGTATCCATTTTAAATGAAGTTGTACTCATCGAATATTAATTTTTAAAAATGAATGTACAAAGATGGAAAGGTATTAATCCTTCAAATATCTATTGTAAAAGTCACAAAAGATTAATATAATATTACAAATGTGCACTGAATTATCAAGTATAACCTTAAAATTTTGTTAAATAACACATAAAAACAATCAACAAAATATGGCGCGGAAACCACAGAAAAGATCTGAAAAATGCGTGACAACATCTATTTTGTCATGGAAAAATGGCCCATAACCATGGTTAAAATATGTAGGTTATTGTATACGTCTCTCACTTATTATCCTCATCTCTCTTTCGGAAATTAAATGGCAGTGTAGGAGAGTCTGTATTATTGGTCTAAGTTTTAAACAAGCAACCAATAAGAGTAAACACAATATAAGGCGGATTTTTTAAAATATTTAAATTTAATATTACAACAAATAAAAATATGTGTACTTGTATACTACTATTATAAACTATAATTATTAACTGTTGGTCTTAGATAATGTTTATTTATATATATATATGTATATTTTTAATCTATATATTATTATCTATATGTATTTATTTAAATTGTATTACTTATTTGTATAATAAACAAATTGTATAATGCATATATGTAGATTTATTTTCCTATTTTCTTTGTTACCAATTATATTTTTATGTAGTTATTTTATTAATAATTATAACAAAATCTTGTGATTTATTTTCTGAAAGAAACTTGGTATGATATCACTCATCAATGATTTTATCTAATAAAAATGTATTCAAGAAAACAAACAAAATTACCTCTTAAAGCAATTTTATAGTTAAAATACCTATGTTGATTATTTATAAAAAAAACATGTTTTGCAGACTATTAATTGTACAATTATTAATGTGAAGCTATAATCAACGATATACATAAATTAAAACTAGATATTAGCCATTCTCATTGACATAACGTCCCAAATATGTTATATTTGCCTAGAGATTTGACTGTTAAAAAAATGTGATTATTGTGTAACTAATAATAAATACAGATCTAAAGAAATATACACATCTGTATTGCAATCTTACAATACATTTCATCATAGATACTCTTGTACTTTAGGTATGATATCGTGGTCGAAAAATACAAAGAGCTTGAACCCAATAGGTTTTAAAGTAAAATGTATAATGAGCAATATTGCTTTATCCTTCTGCCTACGGCCCAAACTTTGTGTACATTTGAAATTTTATTGATGCCAAAATATTACTACACTAATATATTTTTTTTAAAAATAGTATGTTAACGTGATTATTAATAAGTTGTTTACTGTAAACTTGAAATGGCTAAAAAATCTAATCTAAATACCATCGAAAAAATCTAAAGATACCATCGTATTTCGAATAAAAAATATATACTTCTCAAAAAAAAAAATAAAAGTAAACAATTGAATAGTCATCAAATTAGATTTATCCAATAGATTCCTATAATTATATTACTTGTATACTGCACCCATTTGTAAGTGATGAAATACTTTCTTTAATGTGCTCTAAAATGAAGTAAACACTGTATTAAGATAGTCGAATATGACTAAATAATTGGTCTTCTCTCTTCTAACATGTTTCTGTTTCGAGGAAAATCTACGAGTAATGATAATTCCATAAAATGTTTGTGTTCAGTAAAATTTTGATATTAAGACATAATTTTTATTTAAAAATAAATTAAATAATTCAATAAAAACTTTAATTTAATTTAATTTAAATAAATAATATAATTAATTGTAGGAACAATAATGTCAGATAATAACATTTCAAGGAGTTCCGTATAACATTAGATAATTAGAATAAAAAGAACATTATTATCTTAACAGAATCTTGAATAACATAACTACATAACCTTGACTATACATAATTTCAAATTTTAAATAATACTACATTCAAAACTACAAAAAATATAAATAAAAATTACGGGGTAATTGTTTTTATAATCAATGCAATCCCTGATTAACAAATAACCAAATTAAATGCTAATTATATGTTTTGCTTAGAAATTATTTTTAAAAAAGGGAATTCAAAATGTATAGTTTATGGAATTTATAGCCCACCTCAATCTGTTATAAACTCTTTTTTAGATGAGTTGTAAAACATTACTCTACGTAGATCAAGGGAAAATGAATGCAATTACACAATTATAAAAGGTGCTATAAATTTTGATATACTTGATAATGACTTAAATTACCATAAATACATAGATTTAATAAATGAATATGGTTTTATAAGTCTTATAAACTATATACCATTGTAACTAGATGAAACTAACTACTTAAAATAAAATAATTTAAACTACTTTTGGATAATAGATAAAGAAAAATAAATATTATGTATAATAGTATATTAGCCAAAGACATAAAATAAAACAATAAATCTATGACAAAATAAACTTTCCTAACATAAATTAAATTTTATTATGACTATACCTATCTATAATATACCACAAAATGGTAATTCAACCAAAATGTTGATATGCGGCTGATTTTAGAGGTGGTACTTGTGAATGATATGTACGACACATATATACACTAATGGTTAATTTCGTTGTGAGTAATTTTCAATGCAAACATAAAAATCCAATTTTGTTTATTTTAATAGTATATGTCTTGCAACTTACACAAATATATTTGACCAAATACAAATACAATCCAAATGTTTTTTTTAATAATAAATAAATTATAATATTAATAAAAATAATAAAACTAAACAAGTGATCTACAAAATAAAAAAAAGACTAATCTTAAAAAAAATACTATTGATTATAAAATGTAATCCACTAAATGTACTAATATTAATGCAATATATATAAAAGATTTCAGTGCAAACATTTTTTATGAATAATATTTCTAACTCTCATAAATACTTTTTTTCTTAAATTTCATTATAATTAAAAATTTTACCAAAATGTCAGAGTTCACTGTAACATAATTTTGTATATTTTAGTATTTATATTCTTATTTAAAACATTAATTGACAGTTGGGCTTTTGACTTACGATAATCTTAATTATGTAAATATATATTTTACTATACTTTGAGA